>APFE031735355.1:25183-51261 GCA_000404065.3 Pinus taeda | reverse complement strand
AACCATCGCGTCCAAAACCATGGACCGAAAACCATCGCGTCCAAAAAACATGTGTGAAAATCATGCACAAAACCATAGGTGGGTCCGCCCAACCTAACATAGGGTCCAAAACCAAAATTTTCCGGGGCGCCGCCCCGAACCCCATAAAGTGGGGTTATGGGTACCCCTCAAACCCCCTATTAACTATGTGGAAAGAATATAACACAACCCAACAATCCAAACACTCGATGAGCATTGATTTGGGTTTGCCCCCCAGGCCAAGAAAATTGTTTGCTACAATATTTCTAAAATGGTGATGATCCATGCTGTCAAAATGTTCAGGAATCTTCTAAATCTAGAAGATATCATATTGCAGGTTCCCACTGTGGCCACTTCCGCCAGATTGTTTGGAGGCGGTAGGGCAAAAGTACCCATCAATGTAGGGTCTTTTAGTAGGCCTACTCCGATATTTTGAAGTGACTGAGAGCTTCCTTGGATCATCAGAATGCTTCCCGTAACTTGTGAACTATTGGGGAGAAAGATTTGTTGGTCGACGATTGTAATTCCTCCTTGAAAAGGAAATGCAATCTTTCTGAAGTATGTCAACACAACAGAAGCCATAGCATAAATCCAGGGCCTTCCCAGTAGGATGTTGTAATCGAGGTTTCCATCGATAACTTCAACATCAATTTCTACCGTTTTTCCCCCCAGTTCAACTTGCAAGTTACTTAAAATCCCGTATGGAGTGTATGTTCATCCATCAAATTCTTTTAACGTCATTAACGAAAGCGACAAGGGTGGTGAGCCTAATTTTTTCCAGCAACTCATTGACATAATACATGTAGATGCCCCCTCATCAATAATTGTTCGATGAATAGTTTTTTTGAGGGATTTCACTTGCATGAGGAAAGCGAGTTGAGATGGTAACTGAGGTTCATATCCTTTATGATTAAAGGTCACAATATTGAAATCCATTGGGTCAATCCCACCTATCGCTGATAATAGAGCCTGCTTCTAGGAGCGGCAATTTTGCAGTACCTCAAGTGTCGACATAGCGGACGGCGATTGGGCCAAGTCCTCTACTATATTATAATTATGTGCTGCTCTGGCACGAGGATTAAATGTCGATTTGTGTACTACTCCCTTTGGCGGCTTTATCGTCAGCTCAAGAATGATGGGTGGCACAACTTTGGTCAAATTTGTCATCGAACTACTAGGTTGATCAGTAGCCTTGTAATTCGACAACTATGGATTCCCATAATCTTTATTCCTTGTTAATATCAAAGCATCATTTTGTTGTTTCGAAATGGAAAACATGAGTAGTTAGGATGGGATTGGTTCCCGGGTTTGGAAACGGATCAGTTAATACCGCTGAGGTTTTTGAATTCTTAAAGAGTTTCTTGACTTCAGCTTTATGTGGACAATCTCTCGTCCAATGATCCTCATCGCATATCTGACACCCTGCAGGGGGTTTCCTTTGCCTAGAAGGGTTTGCGGAAGGTTTCTCAGGAGATAAATTATCCTATTTCTTCTTTTTCCCTTTCTTTTTCTTCTTGCCCTCTGGTTGCTTCGGTTCTTTGCCTTTGTCAGTCGACATAGCATTTACCTCTGAGGCGAGAAGTTCTTCATTTGCATTTTGACTAGAAACTATGCGAGCTTTCTTTGGTGTAGCCTTTACGGTTTTCGTGCTAGTCGTACCTATCACACCATCACAGGCATGAGTCTTTGTTTGATTTAGGAGGAGGAGGAATGGAAAATTTCGGTCTAGGAGCATCAAGGATTTTGTCATAGAGCATGCTAGATTGAGTATAGATCAAGTCTAGATATTGCACATGAGCAATGACTTGCTCTTCAATTACGACTCCTACCTTTGCCACATCTTCTGTGAGAGAAGGTAACAATGATTTAATAAACCATTCAGCTAATAGCTGATGAGGAACATATGTTTTTACCATTCTATGACAACGCCGCCACTCATGGATATGATCAAATATGTGAGTGGCTGTCGTCTGTTTGAAATTGGTAAGAAGCTCTGTTCCTATTTCGTACCTTATGGGTAACTAAAAATGGGTTAAAAAGGTTGTGGCAAGGGTACTGAAATTATCAAATGAAGCTCTAGGCAATTCAATGTACCATTTTGTTACCAGACCAGTTAACATTCGCTGAAAAAGGCGAAGCCTAATCGAATCATCATTTAGAGTGTTGGATGAACACCACATATGAAAGGTCATCACATGATTCGACGGGTCTTCACCTGGATTTCCATTAAATTTAGGAATACCTTATGGAAGTTTATGAGGAATCGCCAACCACCAAGGGACATAAGCAATTGGATCGTTTGTTAGCCAATTTAGATTCGGTAACTCTAAAGTCACCATGAAGGGCAATTGTTGATTCAAATTCGGTGAAGCATACCCAGGATAGGATGGTATTGCCTGAGTAGTGGGTCTTTGCATACCAGCATAATGCATTTGATGCTGATAACTTTGGTAACATTGATGAGCATAACCATTATGAAATGATTGATGTTGACCATTTTGAATATACGGCTGCCCATTACTTGCAAATATTTGTTGCTCAAATCCTTGGTAATCTTGTTGGAATTGCGGTTGTTGATATTGCACCAGCCATGGTTGTGAAACCATTTGGTGTTGTCTAATACTGGCTATTTGACCAATATGAGGGGTAATAGTACCCATTTGAACCTAGGTCGCTCCAGTTAGGGAGCCACTAATTACGAGGCTACTATATTACGACCTGAGAGACTTGAGGTTGAAATACAACAGGCAACGTTTGTACTTGCGCCACTATCACAATGGCCAATGTAATGGGGATATTTGACATAGGTAGGCTTTGTTGCATTGAGTATACAACTCTTGGTTGTTGAGGCAGTATTGGCACCCAATTGCTGGATGTAATTCCAGCATGACCCAAATTCTGTTTCGAACTCCCATATGGTTGTTTTCCCAAAGGAAACAATGAAAGGGCATACTGCCGCCCATATGCCGGCAATCCAGTGCTCAAAGGAATGATTTGCCTTTGGGGATCGGACTGCCCAAATTGATACTGTTGCGAAGGATCAATTTGTTGAGACTCAACATAAGAGATTCTGGATATTATTCCGGCCAAACAAATGGGAACAAACCATACTATCGAAATAGTCCCTAGATGGACTCCATCTAGCAGTTGAGAGCTAGTTGGGACAGATGGTACACCAGTGAACACTGTTGGAGTAGCAGCATGAAGTTCTATTGCTGCTGCATCAGATGACATAGTCCTAGATGTCGACGGTTGTTCAGACATATCTAGCCTATCCAAAAGATTTCCTAGAAATTCTACAAGAACTTGTAATGAAGGGAGACTAACTTCTGATGATAAAGGATATAGGGTGATCCCAGCTCCAAAATTCAATGGAGTACTGGATGAAGGATCCTCCACAATCTCTTCTATTGCAATAAATCTAGGTGGGAGAGGTAGACCGTCAGGTCTGTAAAATATTTCTGGTGCCGAAGAAGGTATAGACTCTACAACGACAGTTGTTGGAGGGGTAACACCTTTCGAATCAGCTGTAGATGGAGTCGATTCAGGAATAGAAGAATTTATCATTACACTAGGATTAGTTCTAACGTCCTCTTGTGGCCGCGGAACTTCTTTTGTAAAGGCAGAGGTACCAGAGATGGTTGGAGTAACCGGAATCCCTGAGGATGTTGGAGCACAAGTTCCAAGCAAACCAAGGGACTTTGATCCAGTTAAGCGAGTTCGCTTTGTCTAGAATGGTTTCATTTCTGGATTCAAAGATGGTTGACTCGTTAATATCCGCGAACGATGGGGTTTTGATTGACTTTTTTCCACGATTGTGGATTACTTTATTAACTCAAAATAAAGGGGAAAGAGTGATTCCGAATTTAATGAATTTTAGACGCTTTTACACAACTTGCTTTTCCAATTTTTAAGAGCCGAGAAAAAGCTAAATATGACTCTAGTCACCTTCAATTTTTAATGAGCCTGAAGTGACAAGTGGTCAGATGGACCTTTTCCTTTAAGGAGTCTGAAAAGGAAGGAAAGAGACTACTCGGGAAATCTAGACAGAGGGATTACCAAACCAATTGCAAAACTGCAGAATACTTTTTATGGTATGGCAGTGAATCTTCTCAAATGTTGTGTTCAGTGCATTTCGACCGATAGGGCGGCAAACACAGCTTCCTAAGGATAAAGGAAATAGCCTATTGTGGCCTCCCAATATATACTCGATGGTACATGGGAGCACAAGTCCGTACTGGCACTTGTCGTCTCAAAGAGGAGGAATCACCAAACCTACAATGAAAGCGATAGTTACCAGGCTTTACAACGCCAGAATACGTCTCTAGCCTAGACTTCTAAATGTTGTGCGTTAGGTTCCAAGCATTTTTATGTTCATTGGATTTATTTTACAGTTGATCTTTCTTAAGAAGTTTTCCTTTCAGGTTCACTGCGTGATGTAGATATACAATTCCTAAAATGCAATCTAAGATGATAAACAATCATTTAATCTTATTTTTGCAATGAAAATCCTAGCTAATAAGGAAAGAGAAATGTGTTTCTTTTAACATAGAGTAGAGAGCACACACTAGATGCACTGTCCTAAATCAAAATCAACAAGCAGTCTAAATGCAAATGCACATGCATGTATTTGTTTTCACTTTCTTAATGTGTGAATGACAAAAAGAATGTTAAGTACAAATCTAAATCATTTCAAGCGATAGTATTAACGATTTTCTTTTCAAAAAATGAAAGGAAGATAATGACGGCACTTTGCGATTTTGAATTGGAAACTACTTTTGACACTTGAAAAACTATTAATCCAAATAAAATACAAGAGTAACATTATAATCGACCATCAAGAACAGTAGGATTCTTTTCTTTGACTGAAAATGACACTTGTGACACTTCCAAATCAAAGGACGACAGTTTGATTACGCTACTTCTTTGTAAAGGAGAACAGTAAATGGCGAACAATACATAAAAAACATTTATAGTTCTTCATACTATGGAGGCTGAACCATTCAAAGGAAGGGAGTTTCTACAGTGGTATACTGATCACAGACAACAAAACTCCTGAATAAAGCTGAAGAGAGTGAACAAAAAAACAAAATCTGGAAGCAGAAGAGGTCTTATTTGATCATCGCACCTGTAACATAGGGAAAGAGCGATGCATCTCACCTATTGCACACGAGAGGTGTGATGCATCCAGATTCCAAAGAGGAGAAGGTGCGATGGTCCAAGGACAAGACTTCAACTCGGTTCTTGGTCACAGTTTGCAGCTCAGTTCAGGGATTTAAGCTGAGCAAATGATAGTCAGTAAATGAAAATCACAGGGGCTAATCTAATGAGGCTACTTGAGCCACCAACAGGGCAATTAGGATGTTTGCAAATCAATTATTCAGTTTATAAACAAAACCTGAAGATAGACTGAAGCAACATTTATCTACTTTTCACTTACATAGCAAATGCAGTTTGAAGGCTAGCTGGCTTGACTTCAGGCTCCTTTTGTAAGTTTATATATCAAACAAATATAGACAAGCAAACAAGCTATTCGGTCCCCAGCGGAGTCGCCATTTTGTTATCAGGAAATCTAGTGTCTATGCAGAGCTGCTAGTCCCACTAAGATGGGTAGCTATCTTAGAAACAAACAAATTAAAGTTACTTTCGTTCTCCTTTATGAGAAGTAGATAAGAGAGGAGCAAAGAATACCAACCTCAATCTTTCGCTTGGTTCTCTACTTGTTCCTTCTCCTCTTTGATGGATCTTTGCTGCTCCTCCCTTGACCACTCATCTTCAAAGAGTACCTGTAAAGTCAAAGCAGCATAATACCTTCAAAGTGTAGAGATCTACAATCATAAACAATATAGGACCAGATATATATTAACCACACAAATGCATATATTAGCAAACATACAAGAATGTGGAGGAAAAATTGAATAGCTTTATTGATATAAAGATTAGAAGAGAGGATTACAACCCATTGATCTGACCCAGCATCATCCTCTCAGCATGAAAGCCCTTCTTCATCTCATGAAAAGCTTAGAACACCCAATACTATGATATTCCACCAGGAAACCAACAGCACTTCCTTACAATATACAAGATTCCATCCTCCAACCTCTGGATCTCTGGGATGAGAGATCCATATATAGATATTTGCAGAGGTGTGAATCAGCTCTGGGTTTTTTATTAGTTTCATTCCACTGATAGTTCTTGGTTCCACTTGGAGATTTCATTGATCTCTTACTCATCCCTGGGTGAATTCTAGGAGGCAAGTGTCATAGGAGAAGTTTCTAGAAGATTCCTTGATCATCCACTTAGCAAACTGTCTCTGCCATTTGTCTATTCTCGCTCATCACACCCTATAGAAGGAATTTTCAGTATGCATTGCACCTCCCGTGTGTAGTAGGTGCGATGCATCGCGTCTTGACCATGGAGCAAGTGAGATGATCCAGTTTTGACCAGTTCTAAGTAGTTTTTCACGGAGAACTTATGGGAGATGATGTAATTAGTTGACGTTGTCCCTTTAGGGTATGAAACAACACTTTTAGGGACTTAGAAGCCCTTGGTTTATGGACATATGTGATTGGGGTTGTAGTGCCCAAATATGTCTATAACAACCTTATAGAGATTCTTCACCTGAATCCCTATCTTCTTTACTTGACCAATGCCTATGTGTTGATGGAATGCCCTTCCTTTCAAGAAGATCATATGATAGCCTCTATCCTCAAGCATGGGAATGGATACCAAGTTCTTCTTCAGCTCAGGCACATACATAAAATTATTCAAGGTGAGTGGAGCCCTATGCTCCCTATAAAAACTAATTGTGCCCAATATAGTAACACTATACTTATCATCGTCACCCATCTCAATATGCATCTGGATATCTTTCTCCTCTCAGTCACTAAATAATATTTGTCATGAGTCATGTGGAATGAAGCTCCAATGTCTAAGTACCATACACTTTCCATCATTGATGACAGCATGCATGAAATGAGGGAAAATTCCAATTCGAATTGAGAGGCCAAAGCCTCACCCACTTCTCCTCCTAAGGACTTATTTTTGGACTTCTTGAGTGGACAATTTATAGCAAAATGGCCCAGCTCATGAAAATGAAAGTACTTAACTTTCGTCACGTCTTTCTTCTTAACTCCATGATAAGAATCTGATTTGGAATGGGAATATTTTCCTTTTCCCTTCTTTGCCGTAATTGCTAAGGCATAATTCTCTTCATCATTAGTCATTGATGAAGAGTCATCCCTCATGTTCCTCCTGATCTCCTCCTACATCAAATTCAACCACAGTAGTTCCCAATCTGGTAGCTTCTCCTGACCATTGACAGAGTCCTGCTAACTATGCCAACTCTTTGGTTGTCCTAGAAGAGAAATACTAACCATATCATCCTCGACAACCATGATTCCAACACTTCCAAGTTCATCACGACATTGAGTGAACTTGGTCAAGTATTTTGGAATCGTCTCGAATTTCTCCATTTTTATTTTTTGAATTTTATTCTTCAGTGCTAGTTTCCTTTGGTCACTATTGTTCTGATAGAAGT
Organism: Pinus taeda; assembly: GCA_000404065.3. Classification (NCBI taxonomy): domain Eukaryota; kingdom Viridiplantae; phylum Streptophyta; class Pinopsida; order Pinales; family Pinaceae; genus Pinus; species Pinus taeda. The sequence goes on along the minus strand of APFE031735355.1, from coordinate 43,703 downwards.
CCATCAATTTTTTCCACATAGCATACGAATTTTCCTTGCCATGGAGAATCAAGAAAATTTGTTTTCAAACTCCCTCAAGGATTATCCGCCTCACCTTTGCCACACACTTCTTCCATTAAGCCAAATTCTATGCATCTAATGTTGTTGGCTTAGGAATTTCTTGATCAATGAATTCCTTCAAGCCATTATCCTCTAGCACAGCCTCCATTTTGTCCCTCCAAGCTATAAAATTTGAGCTTCCTTCCCTGGCATACTTGAGCCACAAACCATAGAACACCATTTGCCAGTCCAGAAGTATGTATTGAAAATTCGAATTTCACTTGTAACCCAAAACTCAAAACTTTGAAATATCCTCTCTAGTATACTATTCTCAGCTCTGATACCATGTAGAAAATCCTATAGATTCACAAGCTCAAGCAATTTACTAAAGCACAATATACAAATCTACTTCTACTTTCAACCAGCAGAAGCCAGTAGATTGATGAAAACAACATGAACAAGAAGAAGATAAATCAATGGCACATAACACAATAAGTTTTCTTGGGGAAAGCCACAGCTCAAAACCCCTCCTATCTATATTGCATATATCATAAATATGAGTGCAAATACAAATCTTCTTCTCATTAGAACAATTATGCACAAGTATGCTCAACTCTCTTAGCTCACAAGCTATCTCTTGGCCAACACTTAGCCAATTCTGTAGTTCTTCAAGCCCCTAATCTCTTGCATAATTACTTGGATGAATAGCTTGTATTTACATGGATTCATGCTTACAAAACTGCACAATCCAAACATAGGCTCAATCTCTGATGCATGCATGATATTTACACTCCAATAAACAATACCACTGATATTACATTATCCCTACACTCTAGTCTCAACTGGGTCTTTCTGTGAACTGACATGCATGAGCTTCTCATGAGGGGATCTTCAGTTAACTAGATTAGCACTAGTGGATGCATTACTACATCAACTAATTGTTAGTCTTCTACTAGTTCCTCAAACAGTTTGGAATTAATTTAACTGAACTTAACTCGGTAAATTGAGTGATCTAATTTACAACTCAATTTAAACTCATACCAGACCCCTAAAACTTAGGGAGAACATATACATGACTACAAAAAGACTTCCAACTCAAAATTCCTTAGCTAATTAAGTTAATTAAACTTAATTAACTATTTGCAAGTTGTTATTGGAATAGAATTCGATTTTAATTCTTAGTTTAATTCAAGGGCAAATTAAACTGGAATTTCTTATTGCCATTTCTAAACAAGTTAGGCTTTTTTGGTTTGCTAGGTTATGTGAGTTCTGAGATGAATAGAACACCTAACCTATGGTTTGAGTAGTGGCAACCTAGGGGCATCTAAGCTGTCAAAATCACTTGGGGATCACATCCATCCTAGGCCACACCATCTGTTAGCATGGATGGATTTTTTCCCACAAAGTTTTGAACTGTTGACCTTCACATCACATAAAGCCTTAATAAAACACACTATCACCATAGTTTCTCCACCTTGTAGGAATCTAACTTATCCTTTATAATATTCATGGAACTTTGTCAAAAAATGGGGTATAAATCAATCTCCTAAATTCAAGATTATGTGGGTATTAATGTGCATAATTCTCAACATGAAGAGGTAATTATTAACAAGTGATAAAGGTGATTCATGAGGTTCCATTTAGCCAATAATTATGAAAAATTATCACTGTATTGTGGCTATTGAATGAAAATATGATGTCATGGTACGCCCAATGTGGGAATATGGTTGAGTAGAGACATTTGTGGAGGCGTTTTATGGGTTGGTCTATGTCCTTGTGTTTGTTGGTTCATGATTTTTGTTTATTCTTTGTTTCTCTTTGGCTTGTATATCCTACAAGTTTTGATGCCTTTGGGATATTACTTCTTTTAGTCTTCCCTCCTTCCCTTCTGTTTCTATTTCTCTTGTTTGCTAGTGTGATTGTCATTAAAGTGCTCAAATTTGGGAGACAATTGTTTGGGATGGCTTTATTTCCATTTCTATTAAACAAAATTATGAAGGAAGTGTTTGTCACATGGGGAGTTTACCCTCTTGAGAAATCATAAATTCTATTTTCTTTCCCATCTTCAGAAATTAAGATAAGAAAATATTGAAATTTTGGCTTTGTCCCCTCAAAATTATTTTGTGTTGGAGCTTTTGAATTTTTATGTGATTAGGAAAGCTTCAAGGATCTATGTTGAGCTTGTTGTTCACCTTGTATCTAGAAACAAAGGTTTACATGGTTTGGGGCTATAACATTTATTTTGATTTCCAATAGTATATATGTTTTCTACACTTAGTTTATGGAACTATTATGCTAATTACATGTATTTGGATAGCTGTGCTTGACCCTCTATAATTCAAAGGTAAAGCTACTATAGGTAATGCTAATGTTTAAGATATACACAAGTTTACATTGTCATGAAGAGATAAATCAAGCCAATTTTACTGCTTTGATGGTAGTATTCTCTAAAGTTTCTAAATTGTAATGGTGCATTAGTATTCTCTAAAGTTTCTAAATTGTAATAGTCATGCACCATAAAAATTCTCAATGTCATGAGCATTCTGCGACTCTAGAAACAAAGGTTGGATTCACTAGAAACTAAATGAAAGAGGTTGCGAAGTTTAATTCTCCCTCATTTAATTAATTTCTCTCTATATATTCCAGCAATCAAGGAATATAGAGCTCATTTCAGGCTACACCAAAGGAAGTTGAGATGGTTCCCCAACCTCACGAAGGAAGTGTCCATCCACGTTGTCACTTATATGTATTTTTGAGTAATATTATTTTCGGGTAAATATTTTAAATAGGCCACTTGTAGGCTGCCTTGGAATTTTTGTTTGGTAGTGACTTGTAAAATATTTGATATAATTTTAGAACTCTATTTTATACTATTAAAGACTAAAGGAACCAACCAAACGGAATATGTTGCTTGCTTCGGTGCAACCACTTTTTGAATGAATATAAATTAAGTTTCCATTTAAAAAAATTATTAAATCAAAATTTTTATTAATGTTAAATTAAAAAAAAAAAAATGGAAATGCATTATGAAATGTGAAAGCATTATTTGATTCAATAATTTCAGTGAGACTAGAAGAATAACTAACTGATGACTTTATAATCATATTGTTAATGATATACGATAAATTAATAAGTATGATTTGAATTTCCAGTGGGTTTCATTTCTTTTTTAAATTTTAAATTAGAATTATAGGGGTAAGGAGAAATTATCCATTTACTTGAATAGATTACTAATTCTTTTTTACAAAACCTAAAGGTAGATTACATAAATAGAGAAAAGAGGAATAATCCCTTGTTTTAATTTACTTTCTTAGTGAATGAGAGATAGGAGTGAGTGAGGAGACATATTCAATCCTCTTCCTTATCCTTCACTCTTCCATATCAGTGAATAGTTTCATGCTTGGTAGCGAATAAACCCTCCCATTTACTCGAATTCTTCCATGTGCAATAGCTTTTCTCCTTCATGCTAATTCATGATATATATCCATTTAATTTATCTATGTAGTTGAAAGAGTAAGCATGGATGAAAACCCATGTGTGGGAAGGGAGAAAATGGAAGATAAATCCATCCATGGATTCTCTCTTTCTCTGTTACTAAGATTTACCCATTAGAATGCCTTCTAATGTTATTATTTCCATAGATATAGAATATCCTTTTTTAGATTTGAATGCTTACATGCTTTAAAAAATAGAGGATTTCAACCGTATAGCTAAATCGAAGAATGGGAATAATCCTCCTTTGATTTTATTATTGCATGTTTCAGTTTCATGCAGATATAAGTATTATTAAGTGTTCCTTGATAATTATAAAATGGAAATAAGTCTTTATTTTCTTGCACATTTAGACATCCAACTTGAATTTGGAACAACATCCTCCACTAGAAAGTTTTTGGCATTTCTAAATACTCATAGATTGCAAATTCATGATGCAAAATCCTTTTGGCAAATGGGGTCTCCATGTCCATATGGTAGGTTTGAAATCAAATCATTTAGTATGTTATGTTAATGATACTTTGATAATCAGAAATAATAAGGATATCATCAAGGAGTTTTCTAGCTTGTCCTCTAAGTTTGCAATGGTGAGTGCTACAAACTTTGTTTTGGTCATGGAGATTAAAAGAGATACTCTAATAGGAAACACTAGCTAAGCCAAAATAAGTACACTAAAGAGGTAGTGGACATGTCCCATGTTCCCTACGCTAATGTTGTAGGTAATTTGATGTATGCTATGTCTTATGCTACACTAGACATTTCCCCATGAAATGGGAATTTTGAGTAGATATATGTCAAAAGTAGGGATGGAGCATTAAACGATTGTAAAGAGGGTCTTCAAGTATTTACCCGACACTCTATATCATGCAATTTGCTACTTTGGAAGACCTGGAATAGACTAACCGATAGATATACATGGCTTTATGATGCAAATTGGATTGAAGATATTGACTGTAAAATACATACTAGTGATTATGTGTTTAACATATTAGGAATAATTAGTTGGATGGGGAAGAGACAAGTTGTAGTTACACTTTGAACTACATAAATTAAAACACGCTAGCCACCCATGCAAGTAAGAAATTTTTATGGTTGTAGATAATGTATTTAGGTATTAGGCTTGTGGAACAAGATGTAAGGTTATATTATCATAATCATAGCATTTATTGGCAAAAACAAACCATAATTATCATTCTAAGATAAATCATATTGATGTATACTACGACATGTGCGAGACTTGGCTGAAGACAAGGAGGCTTTATGGAGAAAATTTACACCTTAAATAATGTTGTAGACTTATTGGTGAAGTCTATTAGTACTAAAAAATTCTAATGGTATAGAGAAGCAATCAACACTATTTCTCTAAACTCGTGATCTTATAAGAGACGAGTCCCACCTTTTTGCAAATATAACAAAAAATGTAGAAAAAATTGCATGTGTAAAACTATTTACATGTTCACTATGCAACATACATGACACATTATCTACAACATAAAGATTGTGCATGAATACAAGAGGAATTAACTATAACATGTATATTGTGCATGTATCAATCACGTGTTAGTTATGCATAAAAATCTAATATCCACACAAGTTGGGGGGTCTTATAGCTAAGAGTTTGAGGGGGTGTAGCCTCCTTATACATGTATTAGTGGAGTTTAGGGCAACACCTCAAGTTTGTTTGTTTTTTTGTTTATTTGGTTTGGGAGGAAGTTCGTTTTTGGTACACTTTTATGCTTTTTTGGTTAAGATTTTAGGGTTAAATCTAACCATGTTTAATAGATTATGGTTTTAGATGTGAAATACCTTAATATTTTATTGTGAATGGTTGAGAAGACACAATAATGAAGATAGAGCTACAACCCTATGTTTTATTGGTTTTCCCACGTAAGTGTTTCCATGTTAAATTTACGTTTTCTTTGTGTTTGTGCCATTCTTTGAAATTCTATTTTGCTTAACTATTTGTATTTATTACATCACTTGTAATGGTTTATAAATTACATAAATCATTATTTTCCCTCTCAATATTTTTCCATTTATTGTTAGTTGTCCTTTGAGTTAAATCTACCAGATTTCTTATTTTCCTTTATGTGTATTTCAAACTTTCAATTGCAAAAGAAAATCCAATTCCAACTCCTTTAAAGATTTGACATGAAATCCTCCATTCATAGAAGTAATTTCCCTTCATCCTCCTCATGTAACATGGATGGTCCAAATGCTTAGGAAAAAAATTTCCAATTTCACTATTGAAAACACTTGGATATATGTTGGTAAAATTAGTCAAAGGAATTAAATTTGTTTCCTTAAATAATACCAAAGGGTCCATACCTTAGTGGTCTCAACTTCTTAATTAATACCTGTAACCTTTCCTTGCCAATACATAATGAAACATAGTTTCCAAAGTGGAAATTCATATGTATAGTTTTGGTTATAATTAAGGTTATACTTTGTTTGAACTCATTCCAATTACTCTTACACTTGCCAATAAAATTTCTTAACTTTATCAATGAACATAGTTTTTCTTCTTGCTTCTTGTCCATATCTAGTGCCACTTCATTTTTCTTCCCATGAAAAGAATCAAAGGTGGTTGTGTAAAATAACAAAAATAAAATTCAAAATTGAATTTTTGGCTGGAATATCATATTTCCTTGTTATAAGCATGTTGCATTCCAAATAAATTACTCATACCAACTCTTTTGATCCGTGTGGCTATAGTCTCAATAACTGCACCATATTTCTATCCAAATTCTATTTCTCATCTATCTCAGGATGGAAAGCTATATGGTAATTTAATTTTGTGTCCATTCTTCCTCATAATGTTTTCCATATAGTACCTAAAATTTTAGAGTCTTGATTAGATGAAATCAATGTATATAGTAAAAATGTACCCTAATGTACACGAATAATGGTTTGGATGCTTCATAATCTTTAATGGTTTTCGTGCACATTTCCTCACCTCATCATTGGAAATCATTCAAAACAATCTAGAAAGATACTCTCCTATGGTCCTCTAGTGATTGGTAGAGGAATATAAGGTTCAAGATTTATATTGTAAAGCTTACTAGTGATACACATCACACTATTATATATGAACATATAAAAATGATCCTACATGTTTTCCCAAAAGGCATACCTCTATAAATTTACCATGAAAATTCCAAAGAATCCAACAAATCTAGAAGTATGACCTTCTTGAATGAGACAATCCCTTCCCTTATGTGAGATGAAAAACTTACTTATGTTGAAGAATAGTTTATTTTTGAGATGATATCCATTCTCTTAAAACTTATATACTATTTTATGAATTAGCTATTGACATGTCTCCAATATTGGTATCAATCACATATTGTTCTGCATAAACTTCATGATTGAAAGATTCAAGAATCATATTACGCCCAACAATAATATATTAATCATGGGTGGTCTAGGAAACACATATACTACCTTAATAGTTTCTCCCTTCTTATAACTTAATTATGAGATGGAATTGTTATAGCAATTCCATCCATTTGCAATGTTTTACCAAATGCACTTTGAACTAATTTTTGAAAAAATGAAAGGTGGTGGCAGGTATGGATCAAAGTATCCTTTCCTTGTAGGTAGCAATTTCATTTCTTCACTGCTTACACTAACACACGGAGTTGTTCATTATATGTGGGATATTTCCAAAACAATATATGAAGTAATTCTTAGTGACACTAGACATGTCTTTCTCCTTGAACAAGGGCAGTTCCCTCGGCATACCCATTTGCATTAATCTAAATTTCAAATGGATGATGCAAAGAAAGAATTGTTAAAATTGGTGCCTCACTAATATTCACTTTCAATTCTTTGAATTTTGTTTTTTTCACAATGAAAAACACACTTCTTGTGGTGACTACATGAAGTGTAATAGTGATCTATAAAAGAGGGACTTATAGGCCACTCACATCACCAAAATAGATGCCTTTCTAGATTAAATTTATATTCTCTATTGTCACACTTATTCAGAGATATTAGTCTTCATAATGGATAAATGCCCCTATTCTTTGGTAATGTAACAATCCAAGCACCTTAAAAATAAAGGAAACAAGTGATATAGTTGTAATGAAAAGGTATAATGAAAGGTTTCTTTCAAACTACTTATTATAAAATAAGAAATGTGATAACTCAATATCTAGGGCTTAATACCAAGGGTTTATGTGGTTAACATGTCCCTCACTTTTCTAACAAGTGTTGTCCTCAACACTTGACTAACTTTGGTTGTTTTTGTATGAATAATGCATCTTTCAATGTTTACTCTTCCACTAGTAGGTTCTTCAATTTGATGAGGTGCTCAATAATTGGTATATCTTGTAGCTACTTAATCCTTGAAATAAGGATTGTTTCTAGATCTAGTATTATTTTCACTTATTCCTTAATCTCTAAAACAATAGTTTGGATTGATATTGTGTCATTAATTATGTACACATTAATATGGAGGCAAATCCAACTTGTAAACAATACTTTCAATCCTATAAAACACCTTATAGGGGCTAGAATACCTGGGTGCTAATTTATTGTCCTTCTTTTTTTGCTCGAGGAAAATATATTTATATGGTTGTATCCTAAAAAATACTTTATCCCCCACCTAAAATTCCCTTTCACTATGTTGATTTTCTTTTTGTTTCATCCTATTTTGTGCTATAACTAAGTTTTCATTAGTCCAGTTATTGGTGCCCTATGTGGTCCTCCACTATTTGAACCTTTGTAATACCTTTCAAGATTGATAGGATGGATGGAGTAGGCTATCCATAAAGTTCCATAAATGGGAACACCTTTTATGAAGTATGGACGCCAGTGTCCCTCCCAACCCCTTATACTATCTTGGGTTGTGGGAGGTGTTACTTATTGAAATGATTTGACCTCTAAGGTCTATTATGAAGATTGAGTCACAAAAATAATATTTTGACAACTTCAAACCTAAAAAAAAAAAAAAAAATCCATCATCATGTTAAACTCATTATGAGATTTGCGCTGATATAAATTTTATATTAGTCCAACTCCTAGATTGAAAGTTACGCCTTCTTGAAGTTTGATTGATTATTTAAGGCCACACCAAAATTAAGCTACCACAGGGAATCAACATGGTACCGTGTGTGGCCCTTATTGCACTTCCATGAAAACTTGACACATGTACATGTTGTTATGGTACCACCACGTAGCATTGATGTGGCATTGCCATGTCATCATTACTTCATTCCACATCATCTTGGGTTCCTATGTGGCATCCATGTGCCCACTGCCATCACGTCTTGGGTATGGGACCACAAAGTCCTCCTTATTGTTATAGAACATTCCCTGTTATAGAATTTTTTCCCATTTACTAATTATGATGGGGTTCACTAGCCACATCTAGTCAAATTAATGATCACCCCATCCTATTTTTGTTTCAACAATTAACTGGCGCAAAATGTTCGACAACAAGTGATGGGAAATGTAAAGAGTTCCACACATAATCCTTAGCTAAATCAACTAATATTTTTCACCTCCTAACAAGAAGTCACATCCCTAAGAAATTAGAAATGGGTGTTGAGTGGTGAGCAGTGGTAAGGTCGCATGGTGCCCATGTGGCCTCCATGTCACTCCAACATGTCAACACAAGGGAACCATTGGGTTACATCCATGTCACGCCACTTGGTTTATTGCCACTCGCAGTGTTCAATTTTATCACAAGTGATGGGTGGTAAGTAGTGGGCGATGGAGCCTAGTTTCATTGGGGTTTGGCTCCATCTACACCTAATTTTTGTTAGCCCACCCATGTGTAAAGCCATGCACAATGGTTTCAACAGAAAGTGGTGCCAGGATTACATGTGGCTAATGCCATGTTGACTTAACATCAAGCCCACTAAATCCTTCCCCTCGGTGTCTTGTAGGTGCTTCTCGCTATATAGGTTTTGGACCAAAAGCTATATTCGATTGAGTATGCAGAACAACATCACATGGACCAATGTGATTCTCATCACTCATCCTCCTCTCCTTGCTGATGAATTTTCAAACCAATGGTGGGTGACGAGCACCTCACCCATATTTGCCTAATTTGAAGTATGTGTAGTATGGCCCAAGGTGTGAAGCTCTGAGCCCTCAATTTCTATGTTTGCATTTGATACAAGGTCAACCCTAGACAATCAACTTGTTGGAGATGTGGTCCCAAGGATTTGATCCTGAATTCTCTATATTTAATTATGAAACTACTATGCCAAACTAGTTAGGCTCTGTATTTATACATATTTCATTTGCAACCCTTAGGAATAAATTTGAATGCATATGGATACACATTTTCTCTCATTCAACACAAACATAATAAAATACAACACATTTTAGAAATGCATTAAAATTCATGAGCTTATATGTTATCCTTCTAGTCACGAGTATGCAATCAGCCATACAACTTAGGTATTCACATGCACACACACATGCATATGCATTCACACATAGACACACACATATATGAATACATATATATATAAATTAGGAGTATTTACAAGACTTTTGCATCGTCCACAACATATAAATTAATCTTATAACATGTAGGATGGCATACAATTAGGAGTATGGAAGTGAGCTTCCCAATTTATAAATATATCAGATAATGGATAACTTATAAGATAACATGTTTCTCCTGAATAATTGTCAAGCCACCAGTCATAAACACATCAGACAACCTGCAATTCGTTAAGATGGAATAACCACATATTTCACGAATTCATTAAAACCATGGATAGATAAGATAACTTGTCAACCATGAACATATAGTGACTTCAACATTATTTAAAGAATGAAATATGACCATACCTCAGCCATAAACCTAAAAGACGAATGTCATCATCCATATTTCAAATGTGATAGAATATGTGGAAACTAAAGGAGGGACTTCAACTCTCAATCCAACCATAGGCCAACCACACTACAATATTTCTTACATCTAACCACATTTGAGCCATATTCAAATTCTAAGGGTATGCTTGTTCAAGGGAATCACACTAAATTTTAGGTTATACACTCAAGAGGTGGAGTTCATTTTCTAAGTTCCTTATTTACATCTCCTTGATAATAAACACCATAACGACTCCTCCATTGCTATACATTCAATCATAGGGCCGCCAACTAAGGTCCAACCCATTTTAGTCTTTATTTTGGTTCTCAAAGCTCCTTGATACCTTTGTTCCCAACTTTTAGCAGCTCACTCCTCTGCTCCTCAAAAACCACTCTCATTATCCACATGATGCCTAAGAGAGTGTCTTTGTCCCCTTCTTCAAAAAAGAATTCATTGTTCCTTTTTAAATGGCTCAATACCCATAATATTAAGTAATGAATCCATACAAGTGGGGATATTTTTAGATAAGTGAGGAATAACCTGGTTATAGAGTTTATTTAACCCATCTTCTTCTCCTTATACTCTTAAAATTTATGTTTTCTATTATTACATGTAGTCTAGTCCCTTCCATCCAATAATATCCTTTCATCTCGTAGGTGGTGGTTTGGTATTTTACGCCACCTCCTTTATCCTTTGGTGAGGATGTCATCTCCACTTCCCCACTCTGTCTTCCTAGGATTTGATTCCCTTTGTCATGAGTTACAAAGAGGAATGTGGATGACACCATCGTCCACTCATGCTTCCCACTCTACAATCTTTAATTCCTATTAGCATAAGTTGGTGGTTGGTTAAGGGTATGTTAAAGTTAAATGCTATCGATATGAGTCTATCCAACAAGCACATCACCAATTTTCAAGAAGAAAATAGGTATTAAAATTTGGTATCTTAGAGAGAAATTCCCTCCTTTCATAAGTCCTCCTCACCCTCTGGAGACCCTACTAGCTCTTAGAAGAATTTAATTTTCATAAGGAATAATATTATTTTTAAGGTGGAACCACATCTACAAAAAGTAGAATTCATCCTAGGAAAGGAAATTCAACCTCATCAATCACATATAAATACACCTAAGGTCACATCACTTGAAGGCATCATCACACATTCAAATTGTGTTCTCTTGATTGGTACATACAATTATCAAAATTGTAGGTCCAAGTTCACATGTGTGAAGGAGAGAGAGGGTGTTTCTATTGACCAATGTTGACTTTTTGTTCAAGACTATTTTGACCAACTTTGTCTTGGATTTGACTTGGATATTTTGACTTGGTTTGACAAAATTCTTTGATTGTCTTGGAGGCTGAGTTTAAGGAGGGATTTGACCAAAATCCTGGGCATGCATTGACCACCTTTGATTTTTGTTATGAAACTAGGGTTTTTATATGTCAACCCTTTGAATTTTAAAGAGTTTAAAGGCTACTTTGAAGACTATTTTGATCGATTTTGACTAAGGGAAGAATGCCAAAATATTTGTTTTCTTAACCAAACTGCTTGGAGGACTTTGACCATTGATGGTTGACTGGTTAGGGGACCATTAATTGTGGTTGAATTTGACCAAAAAATGCATATTTGACTTTTGGATAGATTTGACTTTTGAGCTCATATTTAATTGGATATTGGATGGTTGGTTTGAATAGTCCAAGACTTAACCTTTGACTCATTTTTTATGTTTTTGGACTATGTATCTCTCTACTAGACATTTTATGAAAATATAATAGAAGAAGTATTTGGAAAGGGTTTTCCCCCTTGTGGGGTTTTCCCCTGGTCTTTGACTAAATCACATTGTCTCTATTGTTCTTGGTTCTATTCTATTATGAATTTGTTTTATTGTTCTATCTACAATTTCTTATTGCTACTGGAAGATTTAAATCATATTGGATAATTTATTGCTTATTGAAGAATAATTATAATAAGTTATTGTGTTAGCATAGAAAATGGAAAATTAACAACAGGAACACAACAAGCAACCCTTTAATAACCTTGGATAAATGTGTCCTTCCATTTAGGCCAAACAAATAAAATTTACATTTAATTTATTTTATATTTACAACATAATGTCTTAGCTAGCCATGGCATCCATGTTGGCACTACATAATCACAATTTTATCATTACAACAAGAGTAACATGAGGAATGTTCAAATGGAAGAATGTGTTCTACCACCATCTTACAAGGGGGACACTTAACCCATTTTGTTTATACATTACATGTAAAACAACAAATATATTTTTCTAAGAATTTATTTACAATATTTGTTTTCCCATCATATTAAGGATGGTAAGATTGGTTTTCAACCAATTGAGTAGTCAAATGAGAAAATAATTCATCCCAGAAATTTCTAGTGAAATTGGATCTTTGACACTTAGAATATTTTTTTAGATTCCACATATCTTTTTGACTATTTCCATAAATTCTATTTCCATTGTACTTTATTTGAAAGGATGAGCGAGAGAGGATAAATGAGCATAATTTGTAACTTTCTACTTCCATAATCACATTGTTTCCTTTAGATTTGGGTAAGATTGTAATAAAATACATTCAATATTCTCCCCAGCATGGAATTGGTGTAGCTAATGGTTGTAGGAGACTTGGAGTCTTGATTTTCTCTCCCTTATTCTATTGGTATACCACACATTTTACCACAATATTTGAACATCCTTTTTAAGATCTTCCTAGGAAAATTACTTCTTGATCCTATGGTAAGTTTCCAAGATCCCTAAAATTCCTCCTATATGAGAAATATGAAAGCACAAAACAACATTTTGTTTGAGTTTGGAATTCTTACATATATATAAGTGATATTAATACTATGACATATCCTTCTTCCACAAAAAAATTATCTAATTCATTTGGGTACTCTTGTAGTTGTTAAATGGTCTTGCATACCTTTTGATCTTGCTTCCATTATTTCCTTGCTTTATCTTAAATGGGGTTGAGAAATTTATTTCCTTTAGGTTGGATACTTGCAAAGGAAAGGGGCATTCCTTCTTGTACTAAAACTAGACCAGTTCCCTAGGCGTAGGCATCAAACTCCACAACAAAGGTTTTTATGAAGTCAAGTTTTTGGTAGGACAAGAGTTATACAAATAGGCTCCTTAAGTTTTTCGAAGTTTTTGGTTGATGTTTTACTCTAAGAAAATGATTTGTTATTTAATAATGATGCTAGAAGTGCTACTTGTCAGTAATTCTCAACAATTTTGCAGTAATAACATGTCAATCCTAAGAATCATCTAATTTTCTTCAAGATTTTGGGGATTGACCATTCTATCAAAGCTTTAATATTTTTAGGGCCGACCTTGACACCTTCATGAGATATAATATGATCCAAGTATTCAAATTCCTAACCCCTAAAGGAACATTTGAAGGGATCTTCATATATTTGTTTATCTTCCAATAGTTTAAGACCATGTCAACATGTTGTACATGCTCCACCCAAGATTTGCTATAGATTAATATGTCATTCAAAAAATAGTAACACAAATTTCTAAGGAAGGACTTTTAAATATAATTTATCAAGACTTGAAATGTTGCAAGTGCATTATTAAGTCCAATTGACATAACCAAAAACTCATAATGATCTTCATGTGTTCTAAAGGATATTTTTGGAATATCTTCTTACATCGTTATGATTTGATGATATCTCAAACATATATCCAACTAAGTAAAGAAACTTGTTCTATGCAATTAGTCTAATAATTTATCAATGATAAGAATAAGAAACTTATCTTTGATGTTAATTTTGTTGAGTTGTCTATAATTTGGATACATAAACCAAAAACCATCCTTTTTTGTGACCATCACTACTAATGAATAGAAATCACTTTGTCTAGGGTCAATAATGCTGGCCTCTAACATTTCTTGAATCATTTTCTCAGTTTCACTCTTTTATGCATATGAATACTTATGCGAGATAATGTTAGGTGGTACACTTCCAAGTTGAAAATGAATAGCATGTCCATGATCTTGAGTATGTGGAAGAGCCTTTGACATCTCCCCATGTACATTAGATTGATTTTTGATAACTTTTTGGAGATACATTAGAGAAAAGGATATAGATGTTTGAACATATAATGAGCACAATTATGTAACTACACCATAATTTTCCCTTTTGAGTAATTTTATCATGCTATTAGAGCTTATCACTTTAGAAGGTTTACCTTGGATACCTCTAATCCAGAATTCATTTCTTTTTGAGGAAAATCCCATGAAAATGTCTTAAAATTAAGAGCCATTGTTCCCAATAATTGTAACCATATGAACCCTAATACAATATCAACACCGCCGATTTGGATTGCAATCATGGGACTATCCAATAAATACTGCCCCATATTTAACTTAATGCTATGAAAATTATTTGAACAATTTATGGTACCTCCATTCGCAATCATTACTTGAAATTTTGTTGCTGGATATACAAAGTAATTAACAAGTTTTACTTGTTTGTAATAGTTGGAGTTATTGGTACTACCTAAATCTATCAACACTATTACATTTTTATTTTTGATATATTATTCTATATTAATGGTTTTTGGAGTATTGATTATGGCCAATGCATGCCAATATATTGTTGGATTAGTCTCTACTAGCTCTAGATTTTGTGATTGTTCCAATTCTTGATCTTCTTGATATTCATAGTTTATTGATAATAGTTGATCCACATCAATTCCTCTTATTGTACTTGCTATCAAAATTGAAACATAGTACCTTTTCTATTATACATTTACTTAGGTGTCAACCATGTCAATTTACAAAGGTTAGGAGAGAGCGCATGTTGTTCTCTATATTTGTTAGTTACCATTCTTATAGTTGTCATATTTTTACTTTCAAATTTCCTTGATTGATGAAAAGAACACTCTGGGGATTTGGGTTCAAAGAAATGGACCTCTAAAGTTCCAATTAAGAGATCTAACAAATATCTTATGGAATGTTCATTACCCTAAAGTTGAACATTTGGAATTATTAGATGTGCTCCATAATTGGAACTTTTTGCTAAAGATTTACCAATTGACTAAAGTATTATTTCTCTTAATATCCCCATAGTGTTATATCACTTCCTATGTAAAATTAGACCAAGATACCATATAACACTTTTTCCTCTCAGAAATCCATTGATACCATACAAATTGAAAGTGTTGCAAATAAAAGAATACAATAGTTACCTTTTGTAAGGTTGACACTTTATGTAGATAAAATTATTTCTCCATATGGAATAATGGATTAAAAGATATTTTCGATCAAGCTTCCTCATCAACAGGTCACCCCTGAGCTAGGGATCTGACTCCATTAGGGAAAATGCTTACCTAAAATGAGTTATAGTCTCATAGACAAGGACAATGTTCTTTAGCCAAGGTGTTATCAGCTGGTTTGAACCTCAGGCTGAAGGAAGGCAATGCTAGGGTAACCACAAACCATGCTTAACCAAGTAGCTAGCCCTACTAGGCTAGGAGAGGGCTCTCTCCATAAGGATCCTAGCCAAGATGACTAGATCAAGAAAATGATATTAGGCTAGCTATAGTAGCACAAATATTGATTTTATTTTGAAGGGTTTTGCTGGATTAGGAGGAGCCAAACAATCAGAGCAAGGAAATTAAGTCAAAATTGGAGGGTTTCGGCAAGGTAGGCACAAGGCCTAGCACTCTAGGATTTGATGGGTGAGGTGATTCAAGATAGGTGAGGAGCTAGAAAGATAATGTGAGCAACATGGATTCTTCCTAAACTAAAGAAAACATAGACTATGAAATGTCTACCCAAAACAGAGCATAAAGATATGGATTCTGCCTCTTAGACTTGTATACATTCACATAAAGACAATGAAATGATGAAATGGAGTCAACAGTACATTATAACACATGGAAAAATAATAAAAACTTAACTAAACATCATACCACATGGATCCCAAAGAAATAGCTACAACTTTTCATTAATCTCCTGCTAAAAATGATACAAAATGATGTCTCTTCAAAGCATAAACATCCCACCGAGTCCAACCCATACAATGACTGAGGAAAAGCATCATATAGACCCAAAACAACTCATCCTAAGCTCAAGGGGTCGAATCCAAGAGAAGAGGAGTTTTTTCTAACAATATTTGAACTACAAACAAGAAAATAGGGTGGTCAAATTGACTCATCCCTAACCCAAACAAACTGATACATTACACCTCATGAACTTGTTTTACCTGATGAATCTACCCTAGTAAGCTCTAGAAGCAATTTAATTACATCATCTAGATCAATTAGATAGGTAAAACTTGATTTCTCATAGATAAAAGTCAACCTGGAATGAAACAGTGAAAATTGTGGAAAACTGTCAAATGCGTAGCGACCCTAGTAAACGCATAGCGACCCTGGTGAAACGCCTAATGTCCTCTTCAAGATTACTTTTGACTGCCTTTGTGATCTCAAAATTTAGCCTAGGATATTTCATTCGAAAGGTTATCTTGTCTAGTTTCCATAACTTCCCTAGGGTTTCAAAATGGGCTTCATTTACCCCTCCAAAATTGAAATCTCCCAAGACTGCTCAAACGCACAGTGACCAAGCTAGAAAAGAGGAAGAAAGGTGATTTTTTGGTAGTTTTCAACCCTTTTGGCTGATCATTCTTGCTCCAACTTCTTAGAAAAGGTATAGGGTGCATGTCCTCATAATTCTGAATCTAACAATGCTGACCATTTTCTCATTAGATGCCCCAAACAAAAGCGCAACGTCCTAGGTGTTGCGCATTTGACCATGCTGACTGTGCCAAAATCTCTTCAAAAAACACTACAAAACATATCTTGCTAAAATTATTCAAAAATGGCCAAAATTGGTGGGTTGACAGATGGCTATATGTTTGAGGTAGGGATTGATGCCTCAGCAAGGATATCCAACCTCTTTTTCTCCTCTTGCTTGTTCAAAGCCTCAATCTTTGCATGAGCTCTTTTGAGCTTGGCTCTTGCAATTTTATCTCTCATAGCATATTGCTTCGCCATCCTTCTTTGAATATCATTGTCCTTCGTGGCCTTGCCTAGGAGGTTCTCAAGATGATCATTTACCTTCTCAGTTTTCATTTACCATCTTGGCAAATTGCTCATTCAAGGTGAGCTGATTAGCCATTTCTTCCCCCCTTTTCCTTTCCTGCTTCAAGGCTATTTTTAGGCCTCTATTCCTTGGCCTTATTCTTGGCACTTGTTAATCAAGTGGCTCACCATACTATCCATATGCCTCATCAGGTAAGGCCTTTTCCTTTTCAGCATCTCTCTTTACCTTTCGGAGCTCAATCTCCATGAACTCATTTATTACCTCAAACTGCCTATTTTCCTGCTCATAGTAGGAAATGATCCATTTGGCCCTTTGCAAGTTCACCTCGAGCTCTCCTATGAGTGCATTCTTCTCCTTGATGAAAATAGTTGTGCTTTTACTATGATCATGTTCATCGGATTCAACTAATTGAAAATCATGCTCTATCTCATGGAGATCTTCCTCCTGCTGCTAGACCTTTACCTCTACAACATTTTCCTTACCCTTTTGTACCTTATTTGTCGATGAAGAAGGCAAGGCCCCTCCCACAATAATTGGGGCAAATGATTTTCTATTCCCTCTCTGATAGGTATGTGCCAAGGTACCTAAACCAACCCTTTTGGGCTTGATGCTCTCACCATGCTCAATATGCTCCTGCTCAGTTCCTTTATCTCTGCTAGGTGAATGAATAGGCTAATGAAATGGTGATGATGGAGGTGTTGAAAATAATACTGAGAGGGGGGTGAATCAGTATTATCTAGTCCTTTTAACAATTCTTCCTTATTTATACTTTGAATTATTTTTGCATGTCAGTACCATAAAACAATGAGCATGAACAAGAAAAATAGACAGTCACATCAAAGAACACCAGATATAAGGTGGAAACCCAATGTGGGTGAAAACCACCTGCTGCAATATGTCTCTATCTTCTTTCAAACTAGAAACTCCTTTTACAATGGTCTTGTACTGGTGCAGTCCTTTACCAGTACGCAGGCTGCAACCTGCAGAGAGCTACAACTCTCTCTCGTTTTCCAGTCTCTCCTGGAAGGGAGCTACAACCCCATACTTCTTTCTTTCAAGGACCACTTTTCATAAATTTTCAAAC
>APFE031735355.1:0-25163 GCA_000404065.3 Pinus taeda | reverse complement strand
CTACGGCGTCTCCGGCGGCGCCTCCTGCGGCGCCTCCTGCGACGCCTCCGCACTTCCGTAGATGCAGCGCTCGAGAGATCACCCTTCACAGATTCGCTTTCCACTTCACTTTCATATAGATCGAGCTTTTGAAACAATAACCCAATATTTCAGATCTTAGGATATTCAACCCAAAAGCATACCCAAGCCAAATGATCTCCTTTTCTTTATATAGGCAAGCTCTTCATCAAATCATGGACCAATACCACGGGCCAAAACCATAACAAACCAATACCATCAACTCAATACTAGGGATCAACACGTCTGTCGAGATGCCATGGTCCAAAAGCCATAGGTTCAAATTCCAAGGACTAACTACCATGGACCAAAGGTAAGTTTTCCCACATGAAATAAACTTTTCTCTGCATAAAATTCCGTGAGCTTTTCTCCACATGAAATAAACTTTTATAAACTTTTCTCTGCATAAAATTCCGTGAACTTTTTCTCCTGCGTACTTCTTAATTCTCATCATATTGAGAGCCATGCCATGGGTGTTGCCATCAAGTACAACATTTGTAACATATAACCATACCAGAAACATAATGCCAACAGGAGGTGATGGTGTGGCTGACTCATGAGATGAAGATGAATGATGTATAGGCTGAGGTGGAGGAATGGAGGTGTGTGGATGAGAGGATGAAGGGGCTTCTTGTCCATGCTAAATAGGTGGGATTGTGAAAATATCATTGGATATGAAAGTGTCCCATGCAATGTTAAGCTGATCAAGGAAGTGTAGGACTATCATCTTGATGAGAGAATGGTGAAATATGCTATTCATTTGATGATCGTGATTGTCACGGAGGTTGATGATGAACTGTTTGATAAATTTAGAATTTTGTTGTGTCCTTTCCATCTTCTCACAAAACTCAAAACAACCCATATGTTTGAAGCTTGTCACAGTGATGGGATATGCCATGATTTCTCTGGTGTTTGTTGGCTCATATCTGATAATTTTCCTCCTTTCTTCTATTTCGTCCTCTATTGTGTTTCTTCCTCACTTTGACTTTGGTGTTCTTCTTCTGCCATGATTTGTTGCTATCAAAACCCTAAGGAAATGGTAGAATGGACTATGGGTATGGGAGATGTGGAATGATGTGAAGAGAGATGATGAGGAGGAGATGAGGATGTGTGGAATGAGGGAGGTGATAGGGGATATTTGTTAAGTGAAGGGGGAATATTGATGAAAGCTAGGAAATGTGTTTTGAGATGGTGGGAATGTATGACTAGGGTTCGATCTTAGGAATAACAACAAACAAAGTAAACCCTTGGTAGGTGAATAATGGAGGGAAGGAGTGAGTAAATTTTCCACCAACCTGATTTGTTGAAGTATATGATAACCAACTTGGAAACTTGGTGGTGATGGAGGGTTTCTAGCACGTTTGAGCTCCTTCCAGGAAAATGTCCAGCGATCTGGTCAAATGCGCAATGACCAGGTCAAACGCACAATGACCTCTACAGGAGCACAACACCATTGTAAATAACACTAGAATTTCTGGAAAATGTGCAATGACCTTTACAGGAGCATAGCAACCAGGCTAAGCACACAACGACCCTGTTGAACGTGTCCTTTCCCTCTGTTTTGCAAACTTTACTTTAAAATCACCAATTTTCTTTCACTAAGGAGTTGTGAGAGTGCTAGAGTGCAAATGAGGCTTTCATGAGTGCCTTGAGAGGCTTTATACTTGAATTGACTTTGATTTATGAGTTTTCATACCCACTTTCTAAAGTTCTTTGTCATTTTTCAAATTCTCACTTTAATGCATTTTTTACTTTCCGACCCTTTTTTGCTTTTGATAGGTGGATGATGCATTGATTGAACTAATTTCTTCAATGGTTTCATTTCTTATAGCAAGGAGACATGCTTGGGCAGCATTGGGAACATTTATTACATATAATGACTTAAATTACATCAAAAAATATAAGCAAACTAAAATACTTTGCTTTCATCTCAAAAACATGATTTTGAGATGAAAATTACATCAGCGACAAAATATCTTTATACAATCATTATGAATTATTGACAATTACTCTTTGTTTATTGGTCATCCTCTTACCTTTGCTGCCCTTTATTTTCACTTAAATCATGCTTTTGACCTTGGAAATTAACCCTAAAACCTAATGGAAAGACAATTACCTTGACACTTATAGTAACATATTTGAAACCTCAACTAAATGAGAAGAATAATATTTCCATCAACGACAAAGGGGGAGATTGTTAATCTATGTTGTCATTGATGTCAATATATCAGTGTTTGTGATGGAAAATTCTTTGATACAAGATTTCCCATTGATCATAATGCTCACAGTGTTAAAAGGTTGATATATGATGATATGATGAGATGGAGGACCCAAGTGGATTGAACAACAGGAGGTCAATTGAATAGAAATTGAATAGCATCAGTGGAACATTTTCACATGACCTAATGGAATGATTAAAATTTCAGTATGAGACACCTAAAATGAAACTGCAAAGAGCAGATTTGATCCTTGATGGAAGTATGCATGTACTAACTCTAACATTGGCTCCATTGGGGATGGTAGATCCTTGGAGGTGCCAAGAACATCGTAGACCAAGTAGCCTTATCCATTGGTTATGGAGTAAAAAAAACTCAATCTGAAATGCATGACTAAATATTGATGACTCAAGACACAAACTAACTTTTACTCAACTGAAAACTGACTCAATACTAAAACACAATTGGAAAACTGAAAAAGATGCTCAAAATGGAACGTATTCAATAAAACCTATTCTAACTGTTCCATTCATCACCTGATCAAGTGAAATGAAAGAACCAATGCAACCAAGTAAGCATTTTGGCCGTTGTTTGAGTTCTCCGCAAGTGCTTGTTTATGAGCAAGAAGAGAGAACTACTAAAAGGAAACTCCCATGAAAATTTGTCAACAGATTGAATCTTGATGAAATTGCAAAGCACAAGCCCACCTACTAACCTCAAGAATACTAAAAAATTATCTTCATTGGAATACATATTGATTTCCAGCCCATCTAATACGTTATTGATCCACTCTAGGTAGTCTTCATACTTCCGTTTTAAAATTTTCATAACATCTATCTTTTCTTTCATTGATGATTGAAACAAATTGAAAAAAGGATCCTGAAACTCATGAATGACTAATTTTTCTTGATGATCAACAACAAAACAAAAATCTTCTTCGTTAATCTCCTGATATGACTGTAAATCTTGGTATGAGCTTTGTAATGAAACTCCTGTTGAACAAGACAATGAAGTCAACTGTCGGATCAATTTTATATCAACATTATTTTCAGGCTCATAGTTAGCTAATGGAGAAGGACTTTTACTACAGATATCATCCAACACATCAGCTATTGGGTCATGAAAAACTTACAAATGTTACTGCAACCTATTTTTCATCAATTTTAATGAGACTGCATGACACTCTACAAGTTGTTCATCCTTTGCCTTAGAGATATTATGAAAATTTTTCTTTAAAAATTGAAATGTTTCAAAACATAGTGGTACAAAGTCATCTTGCATCATTTAATCATATGCTTCAGCTGCCAAGCCTTTATCTACAATTTGAAATTCAATGTAAGTTGGTGGATGCAAATCTAGAGCTAGGGAGGCTTCTATGTCGCAAATGATTTCCTCGACCAATTCATGAGAAGGTTTATTCTTTATAGTGTTTACCATTCTCTTATCTGCTTGCTTATAGTTTTCTCTTATTTTTTCAAATGAGGAGAAACACAAGGGTAAGGAGCTCTGATAAAAAATTTGATTATCCTCTTGATTGTCAAGATCAAAACTCAATGAGTGCTGATTTCTGATCACATCAAAGTTACCTCTGATGAACTGAAATGAAGTAAAACAAAGAGGCAAAGATCCTTCACTTCAAAATTTTCTGCACTTCCTCATCACTATCATAGGTGATATGCTTCAGTTGATTATTATATTCAATCTGTTGAAACAGAACTTCCTCCTCCCACAAACCAGCCACTGATTAATCTACAAGATTAGCTTTTGTTTGAAGAACATAATATTTGTCGTACTGATCAAACTTTGGAAAATCATCAATATAATTAGTGTCACCAATCATAAACATTATATTATTAGATTGTTTCTCCTCAGATTGATCTACAAATCCATTTTCAATTCTATGGTAGTGAGGATTAGCAAGAAATTTTTTAGGTCTAGCAATCTTTTCTTTTTCTGCGATAGGTGGGTCATGGTGATCTTGAATAGAAAATTCATCTCTCTAGGTGATTCTTTGCATAATTTATTCCATTTTACTCATCAAAATGTAAATCTTTACCTCTAAAAATTTTAGGTGCTCTACAATGTTCTCTCTCTCTCTTCTTCCTTCAGCTTTTCCCTTCTGATCAACAGATTAGCCTCTCCATCTACTGCATTGTTCTACATCTCTTTAAGTGTTGCAAGGTTCCTTTCCCTCAGCTAAAACTCCATTTTCAGATATAAGTCATCCGGGTAGTGCAAGGGAGTGGATCTAGGAGGATGCCTTATATTAACAGGCATCGAAAAGTAGACTTGCTTAAACTTGGCAGAAAATTGTTGTACTGTCTCCCCTGGAAGTCTTTTCAGATGGATATACTCTTATAGAATCAAGAAGGGTTTTGTTTGACCACCCACTTGTCGAGGAAAAAATCGACAAAATGCTGGAAATCTGAGATGCTCACATCAGGCAAGTTTTTGAACCAACTCTTGACTTTTCCTTGCAAATAAAGAGCAAATAGCCTGATACTGACATCCTCTTAGTTGACTTCAAAAAGGTCGAGGAAAGTCTCAAAATTCTACATATGTCTCTCAGCAGTGATACTATCATATTCACCATCAAACCTCAGCAAGTATAGGTAATGATTTTCAGGGAAAGCATGGAGTATAGGAGGTAAGATGAGTGGTTTGTATCAATCTAGAATTTTACAAGGTGTAGGAGTATATACAGCAGTTGTAGAATCAGTCTTCGTCTCTTTAGGCTCATCAGTTTGAACATGATCATCATAAGATTCAGAATAAGGGTCTTGATAAATATCAAAGGCATATGAAGAATTGTTTTTCACAATCTTTAAAGGGAAGAAATCACATGCAGGTCTAGGATATTTTCTCAAATACAGTATACTTTGTAAAACCTTTTTGACATTCTCTGGAAAAGAGAAAAAATAATTGATGACAAAGAACATAATGTCTTGGATGAAATTCCAATTTCCATACTTGATCTTTCCATATTTTCCTTTCATGTCTCTGTTGGTTGGGTTCATCCTCCAGTGGAGACTTTCAATATTATCTCGAAACTTATTTGGAGACGCCAGGTGAATGATTTCAGCGTTCCTGTGTCTGATCATTGTCCACCATCAACAATAAAATCTAGATTTGAACTTTGATGATATTTCCCATGGAATAGGAAACCTTTCGCTCATTCCCTAGTATGGTCACCACTATGTTATCACCTGGATTGAACCTCAGGCTGAAGGAAGACAATGCCAGGGTAACCAAAAAACCATGCTTAGCCAAGTAGCTAGCCCTACTAGGCCAGGAGAGGGGTCTCTCGGTAAGGATCCCAGCCAAGATGACTAGATCAAGAAAATGATATTAGGCTAGGTATAGTAGCATAAGGTTTGATTTGATTTTGAATAGTTTTTTTGGATCGAGAGGAGCCAAATAGTTAGGGCAAGGAAATTAGGTCAAAATTGCAGGGTTTCGATGGGGAAAGGTAGGCAAAAGGCTCAACACTCTAGTATTTTATGGGTGAGGTGATTCAAGACAGGTGAGGAGCTAGAAAGAGCATGTGAGCAACATGGATTCTTCCTAAACTGAAGAAAACATAGACTCTGAAATGTCTACCCAAAATAGAGCATACAGATATGGATTCTACCTCTCAGACTTGTATACATTCACATAAGGACAATGATATGATGAAATGGAGTCAAGAATACATTCTAACACATGAAAACATAAGAAAAACTGAATTGGACATCATACCACATGTATCCCAAAGAAATAGCTGCAACTTTTATTTAATCTCCTACTAAAACTTATACAAAATGATGTCTCTTCAAAGCATGCGCATCCCACTGAGTCCAACCTATACAATGACTGAGAAAAAGCATCATATATACCTCAAACAACTCATCCTAAGCTCAAGGGGTCGAATCATGAGAAGAGGAGTTGTTTCTAACAAGATCTGAACTACAAACAAGAAAATAGGGTGGTCAAAGTGACTCATCCCTAACCGAAACAAACTGATACATTACACCTCATGAACTTGTTTTACATGAGGAATCTACCCTAGTAAGCTCTAGAAGAATCATAATTACATCATCTAGATCAATTACGTAGGTAAAACTTGAATCTCCCATAGATAAAATTCAACCTAGAATGAAACAGTGAAAATTGTGGAAAACTATCAAACGCGTAGCGACCTTGGTAAACGCAACATGACCCTGGTCAAACGCATAGCGTCCTCTTCAATATGACTTTTTACCACCTTCGCGATGTCCAAATATGGCCCAGGATAGTTCATGGGAAAGAATATCCTATATAGTTTCCAAAACTGCCCTTGGTTTTCAAAATAGGCTTCATTTACCCCTCCAAAGTTTCAATCTTTGAAGACTGCTCAAATGCGCAGCGACCATGCCAGAAAAGAGGTAGAAAGGTTATTTTTTGGTAGTTTTTGACCCTTTTGGCTTACCAGTTTTGCTCCAAATTTTTAGAAAAAGTACAGGGTGCATGTCCTCATCATTCTAAATCCAAAAATGCTGACCATTTTCTCATTGGATGCACCAAACAAAAGCGCAGCATCCTAGGTATGGCGTGTTTGACCATGCTGACTATGCCAAAATTTCTTCAAAAAACACAACAAAACATATCTTTCTAAAATTGTTCAAAAATGGCCAAAATTGGTGGGATTACATATGGCTATATAGTTTAGGTGTGGAGTGATGCCTCAACAAGGATATCCAACCTCTTTTTCTCATCTTGCTTGTTCAAATCCCCAATCTTTGCATGAGCTCTTTTAAGCTTGGTTCTTGCAATTTTGTCTCTCATAGCATAGTGGTTTGCCATCCTTCTCTGAATATCATTGTACTTCTTGGCCTTTCCTAGGAGGTTCTCCAGATGATCATTTACCTTCTCAAGCCAATATTCTCAGTTTTCATTTACCATCTTGGCAAATTTCTCATTCAAGGTGAGTTGATTGGCCATTTCTTCCTCCCTTTTCCTTTCCTGCTCCAAGGCTCTTTTTAGGCCTCTAGTCCTTGGCCTTCTTCTTGGCACCTTTTCATCAAGTTGCTCACCATACCTTCCATATGCCTCATCAATTAAGGCCTTTTCCTTTTCAACGTCTCTCTTTGCCTTCCTGAACTGAATCTGCATGAGCTCATTTTTTACCTCAAACTGTCTATTTTCCTGCTCATGGTAGGAAATGATCCATTTGGCCCTTTGCAATTTCACCTTGAGCTCTCCTTTGAGTGCATTCTTCTCCTTGATGACAATATTTGTGCTTTTACACTCATCATGTTCATCGGATTCAACTAATTTAAAATCATGCTCTATCTCATGGAGGTCTTCCTCCTATTGTTGGACATTTGCCTCTACAACTTTTTCCTTACCCTTTTGTACCTACTTTGTCAACAAAGAAGGCAAGGCCCCTCCAAAAATCAGTGGGGAAAAAATTTCCTATGCCTTCTCTGATAGGTATGTGCCAAGGTACCTAAACCAACCCTTTTGGGCTTGTTTCTCTCACCATGCTCAATATGCTCCTGCTCAGTTCCTTTATCACTGCCAGGTGAATGAATCGGCTGATGAAATGGTGATGATGGAGGTGATGGTGTGGATGACTCATGAGATGAATATGAATGATGTATAGCCTGTGTTGGAGGAATGGAGGTTTTTGGATGAGAGGATGGAGGGGATTCTTGTCCATGCTGAATAGGTGGGACTATGAAAATCTCATTGGATATGAACGTGTCCCATGCAATGTTAAGCTGATTAAGGAAGTGTAGGACTATCATCTTGATGAGAGAATGGTGAAATATGCTATGAATTTGATGATCATGATCCTTCCTTCAGGCAATGTATGACATCTTATCAATATCCCAGTAAAGATAGTAGGGTAGATTGAGCATTCTGATTCTTGTGAAATGCATGAGTAACCAAATATGATAGGAATAGAGCCTAGAAAACCTAACCTCACATGTGAAGTACTTCAGGAAGATTTTCATCATAGGAACATATCTGTCTAGAAGGTAAGAGAAAGGAAAAATCCTCCTTTCATTTTTGTGGTCGGGTTTAAGATATGGCTGATAGTAGCAGTAATCCAAATCTACCTGTTTAAACCATTTTTCCCCAACATCTGGGATCCTGGTAGTAGCTAATATGATAGTAGAAGATATGGTAAAGGTGACATTGGCAAGGGTTGCTTGGTTTTCATGGAGGTTGATGATGAACTGACTGATCAATTTAGAATGATGTTATGCCCTTTCGACCTTCTCACAAAACTCAAAAAAACCCATATGTTTGAAGCTTGTGACAGTGAAGGGAGATGCCATGAGTTCTCTGGTGTTTGTTCGCTCATATCTGATAATTTTCCTCCTTTCTTATATTTCCTCCTCTGTTGTGTTTCTTCCTCACTCTAACTTTGGTGTTCTTCTTTTGCCATGATTTGTTGCTATCAAAACCCTAGGGAAATGGTAGAATGGACTATGGGTATGGGAATTGTGGAATGATGTGAGGAGAGATGATGAGGAGGAGATGGGGATGTGTGGAATGAGGGAGGTGATAGGGGATATTTGTTAAGTGAAGGGGGAATAGTGATGAAAGCGAGGAAATGTGTTTTGGGATGGTGGGAATGTATGACTAGGGTTTGATCTTAAGAATAACAGCAAACAACATAAACCCTTGGTAGGTGAATAATGGAGGGAAGGAGTGGCTAAATTTTCCACCAACCTGATTATCTAGAGTATATGATGACCAACTTGGAAAATTGGTGTCGATGGAGGGTTTCTAGCACGTTTTAGCTCCTTCCAGGCAAACACATAGCCACCTCGTCATATGCGTAGTGACCTGGTCAAACACGCAGCGACCTCTACAGGAGCGCATCGCCATTATAAATAACACTGGGATCTCTGGAAAATTTGCAGCGACCTTTACAAGAGCACAATGACTAGGTTAAATGCATAGCGACCCTCTGAACGCATCCTGTCGCTCTGTTTTGCCCAATTTCACTTTAAAATCACCAATTTTCTTTTTCTAAGGAGTTGTGAGAGTGCTAGACTGAAAATGAGGCTTTCGTGAGTGTCTTGAGAGGATTTATACTTGAATTGACTTTAATTTATGAGTTTGCATACCTGCTTTTAAAGTTCTTTGTCATTTTTCATATTCTCACTTTAATGCCTTTTTTACTTTCTGACCCTTTTTTCTTTTGACACGTGGATGATACTGATTTCTTCAATGGTTTTGTTTCTTGAAGCAAGGAGACATGCTTGGGCATAATTGGGAACATTTATTACATATAATAAATTAAATTACATCAAAAAATATAAGCAAACTAAAATTCTCGATTTTCGATGAAAATTACATCAGTGACGAAATATTTGTATATAATCATTATGACTTATTGACAATTACTCTTTCTTTATTGGTAATCCTCATACCTTTGCTGCCCTTTATTTACACTTGAAATCATGCTTTTGACCTTGGAAATGAACCCTAAAACCTAATGGAAAGACAACTACCTTGACACTTATAGTAACATATTTGAAACCTCAACTGAATGAGAAGTAGAATATTGCCATCAATGAAAAGGGGGAGATTGTAATATCCCTAACCTGGAATATTCCTCAAACCCCAACAAAATATCAACCAGGGAAAACACACAAGTGGTATAATAGCCGAGAAAATCACAGAGATATAATGACAGAGATATAATAGTAGTGCAGCAACAATAATAAACATATGAAATATAAACAGATACACACGAAATGCAGTGAGAAATGCTAAGCAATTTTATTATACTGAGTAAAGGAATTAGTACAAAGGTGATCAGAAGGATGGAACCTCGACTTGCGCAAGGCAAGTGAAGAAATACACTCATAATAACAAATGAATGGCCTCACACTGATTTGCGTCCTAGTTGTTGGAAAACTATCGTGCTGCTATTGCTATTGGAAATCGAATGAGGATTTGGGGCTGCTCCCCTCCTCAGAAAAGGATAAAACTCTGGAATCATACTCTACTCAAGAAACCCAAAAACCCAGAAAGCTTTTCTAAAATGGCCGACCCCAAAAATCACCCCCTTGGGGTTCTGTGTAGTTCCTCAAAGACGCTGATGAAACTGCTACTGTAATGCTGATGAAACTACTACTAGAATGCCAATGGAAATACCTTACTTGAGCAGGCACTTGAAGTCTCCCGGGGCTAAGGGTGAGATCTTCGAATGAAGACACTCAATGCACTAAGCAGTGTTGTAGACTAGCTAAACAGCCAGCGTGCTCTAAGTTGAAATGACTATCACGAATGCTCATAACTGGAATGATCAAAATGAGGGGGCTTCTCTCTCCTTTATAGCCTTTGCCTCTCTTAATCCCAAGGCTCACCTCCTCCTGCGTGATTCCTCTCTTGCCACATGTTTCTTCCCTCCTGCACAGTCCCTCCATGTGTCTGTGTGGGCTCCATTTCTACGTCCCCCTTTGGCCTCCTTGGTTCCCCTCTAAGTCACAACATTGTGCTACTAGGAAGTGAATTTTATTCTAAAAGTGAGTTATGTCCCCCTGTCCTCACTTTTTTTATTTACAAATAACTATAGAAGGCCAAAATTGAACAAAATCGAATATTCCAATTAGCCATGGCTAATTAGGAATATTATAGGCTCCCCTGGCAAAATGTTGCTTGTACTCAAGCAACTGAAGTGATGGATGCTGCAAGATCTTCTCACTCTCCCAAGTGGCATCCTCATCCGGCAAATTCTTCCACCTCATGAAGAATTCCTGGACCATCCTACTCTACAGTTGCCTCTCCCTGGTATCAATGATAGCCTTCGGCTACAATACCAAATGCCCCTCATCATCCATGGGTGGTAGCTCATCTGTCACTGTCACCTGCTGCCCTAATACCTTTTTCAGGCATGATACATGAAGAGTGTTATGAATCTTGCTGCCTTGGGGCAGCTCCAACTCATATGCAACCTGTCCAATCCTACGTATCACCTTGTATGGCCCATAAAAGCGGGGCTTGAGCTTCTCAGCCCCCTTCTGCTTCAGTGACGACTGTCGGTATGGCTGTAATCGTAGGTATATCATATCCCCTACCTTGAACCGTCTCTCCACCCAACCCCTGTTTGCATACAGCTTCTGTTGGTTCTGCGTTGTAGCCATGTTATCCTTCAGAGCTCAGAGGATATCCTAACTCTCTTGGATCCAAATCTTGGCTCTAGGAGCCTTGCTATCACCAAACATCATGTCAGCAAAAGAGAAAGGATGATACCCATATAAGGCATAGAATGGTGTCCAATGGACATGTGATGTGAAGTATTGTAGCAGTACTCCCACAGATGCAGCCACTTCATCCATGCTCACTGCTGCCCACTGACATAGTTACGCAAGTAGCCCTCCAACCACTTGTTAACTATCTCTATCTGTGCATCCATCTATGGGTGATAACTAGTACTAGGTGTCAACTCCGTCCCCACCAACCAGAACTCCTGCCAAAACCCACCCATGAAACAGTTGTTCCTATCACTAACGATGGTCTTAGGAAGACCATGTAGCCTAAAAATCTCTCAGAAGAACAGCTCCGCCACCTGTGTTGCTGTATAGTGTGCGGATATGGTAAAAAAATGTGTGTACTTTGTTAGTCGATCAATGACGACAAAGATACAATCCTTGCCCTGTACCATGGGCAACCCTGTGATGAATTCCATCGAAATACTCTCCCATTTCCCCTCTAGAATGGGAAGAGGTTGCAATAAACCCGCGGGATGGCTCATCTCTCCCTTGTTCCTCTGGCAAACATCACACTCCCGGATGTGCTGGAGTATGTCCTCCTTGAGGCCCTTCCATCAGAACCTCTCTCTAATGGCCCTGTAGGTTTTGGTAAACCATTGATGTCCTGCCAAAGGTGAATCATGTGATGCCTAGAGTATCTTATTCTTGAGCTGAGACCCCTCAGTCAAGAGGTTTTGGTCCCTGTAATAGATGATCTCATCGACCACCCTATACCTTTCATCTGCCACCTGCCCATCCAGGACCTCACATGCAAACCTGTCCTTGGAGTACTCTACTAAGAGTTGAGCCCTCCAGCCTATATCCAAGCTCATAAGAGACAACGTGGCTGGTCTACATGAAAGGGCATCTGCTACCATGTCGTTCTTACCCTTGACATACTCAATGTCAAAGTCATATGCTTGGATCTTACTGATCCACTTCTGTTGCCTCTCCTATAGCTACTTCTACTTCAAAAAGAACTTGAGGCTGTTGTGATCAGTCCTCACCCTAAACCTGTTACCCACCAAATACTACCGGTATTTAGCCAATTCATGCATGATGGATAGCATCTCCTTGTCATATATAGAATACAACCTCTCGTGCGGAAGGAGCTTCTGGCTCTCAAAGGCTATAGGGTGACCTCCCTGCATCAATACTGCGTCGATCCCCTCTCTTGACGCATCACACTCCAAAACAAATGGTTGCATGAAATTTGGCAATGAAAGCACTGGGTAGCTGCTCATAACCTCCTTGAGCCTATCAAAGGCTCACTGCACTGTATCCAGCCAACTGAAAGCCCCCTTCCTCGTCAAATCTGTCAGGGGTGCAACAAGCTGTGAGAAACCTTTGATGAACTTCCAGTAGTAAGTACAAATGCCAATGAATCCTCAAAGTTCCGTCACTTTTCTCGGCTCTGGCCCTTCTATGATGACCCTAATATTCTCCTTGTGGACCCTCACTCTGTCCACCCCAATGATGTGTCCCAGATACAACATCTCCATCAACCCAAACTCACACTTGGAGAGTTTGGCATAGAATTGCTACTCCTGTAAGATACGCAATATTGTCTCAATGTGTTGGAGAGGCTCCTCCCAAGTCCTGTTGTAAATGAGAATATCATCGAAGAATACCAACACAAACTTCCTCAAGTGACTATGAAGATGTGATTCATGCAAGACTGAAATGTAGTAGGGGCATTGGTTAGCCCAAAAGGCATCACCAAGAACTCAAAGTGCCCATAGTGACACCTAAAGGCGATCTTGGGAATGTCTTGCTCCCTCACGCGAATCTGATGGTACCCAGATCTCAAATTAATCTTTGAGAAGTAACATGCCCCTCTCAACTCATCCATCAACTCATCGATCCTGGGTATGGGGTACGTGTTCTTCAGGTTCTTCTTGTTCAGGGCCCTATAGTCAATGCACATCCTCAATGTACCATCCTTCTTCTTCACTAACACCATAGAAGAAGCAAAAGGACTCGTACTCAGTTGGATATGCCTAAGAGCCAACAACTCCTGGATAGCCCACGCAATCTCATCCCAATAGGCCTTCGAGTGCCTATAGGGGGTGGTAATCACAGCCTGTATGCCCTGCTCAAGTTTGATGATGTGCTCAAACTCTCGATCCAGTGGCTGTCCTAGTGGAATCTCCCCAAACAAAATGGCATACCGATCAAGGATAGACTATATCTCTGGGTGTACCATCTACCTTGTAGTCCCTGCCTCTGATGCACGCAGCTCCACTGCCCACTCTATGTCTCCCTTTCAGAAGACTGCCTCCATCCAATGAGCTGAAACAGTCTGAGGTGGATATGTGTGCTATCCCTGTATCTTCTCATGCCTCCCTGTCTTCTCATCATCCCACTCCATCTCCAGGGTCTTCCAATTTTTCGTGACCTTCCCTAGAGTGATAAACCACTGAACACCCAGTATCATGTTGGTGTCCAGAATATCGACCACAAAAAAGTGGTCAGTCAATGTGTAGGTGCCCATCGTCACTGAAAGATCTAGAACATAACGAGCACACATCATGATCTAATCTCCTAGGACCAAGACTGAAAACCCATCGAAGCTCTTTGTCTGTATACCTCTCTGCTCAACCATCTGGGCATCGATGAAGTTGTGGGTCGCCCCACTGTCAACCAAAACTGATACTCTCTATCCACGTACTATCCCTCATACGCGTAGCGTCAGATACTTGGGAACTCCTCGCAATGCTGCAAGGGCCCCTCTGGTGGGTACAAAAGATGCACCACCTATTGCTAGCAGTGGTGGTGGCAAAGGACCCTGTACGGCATGGCTATCTCCTGCCTCCACATCATCCTCGTCATCCTCCTATCCACTGCTCTCGAAGAAGACCTCAATAAAATGTGCTTTACCAACAACACATCTATGTCCTGGTGCCCTGGCTCCTGACAAGTGAAGCACAACCGCTTCTTCTTTAGCTCCCTCCTAGCATCATCGTCAAGCTGTACTCGTCCTGGATTCCCCTTTGGAGGTTGAATCCTCACATCCTTCCCCTTAGATTGGAAAGTCTGTCTCTGGGGGTAAGGTGTCTGGGTCCTCGGTAAGACATCCTGTAAGTCCCGGGTCCTGTTGATAGTGTCCTGGAGTGTGGCTAGTCTAGTGGATCGTACTAAACCCCGAAGTGGCTCTGATAACCCCTCAACATACATATAGACCCTCTGTGCCGTGGATAGGTCTGGCACCATCACAGAGACCCTCAAGGAATCTGCAATGTAGGTCTCTGGGCTCCATTTGAGCCTTGTCAGCTCAACAAAATGCTGCTCTGGATCCCTCCGATCAAATCACTCCATCAGTCTCCTGGTAAACTCAGCATATGTCATCACTGTGGAGTGCCCTAGTGTAACCATCCCGTGAAACCACCAATCCCGGGCCTCACCATCCAAATGCAATTTTGCCATCTTAATGGTCTCTGTCTCTGACATCTGGTTAAGCTGGAAATAAATGTCTAGCTTCTCCACCCAAGACTTTGCCGAATTGTTTAATGAACCATTAAACGTAGGCAAGTGGAATCTACTCGCTGCATGGTGGGTGTCACCATCATGGTAATGCCAATACCCTCTGTGATGGTCACGAGGTCTACTATCCCGCTGGAGCTGAACAAAATCTCTGAATGAGAGGGCTTCCCTGAACTCCTGCCCATAGGCCTAGTACTCTGCAAAATAATCGCCCATATGTCCAGGCTCTGCCTCCTGCTGCGCTACGGCCCCCGTGTCAGCTCCTAAGAAAGTGGGCATGGTAGAGAGTTAGGGGCATGTGAGGCCACCTGCTGTGTAGTATCACGCTGCTCTGGAAAATGGTGGGATGTGCCCAATCCCTCACCAACCTGAAAAACTCGTGGGCTCCCACGCTGTCTGGTCTCTACTACTGTGAATCTTTGCCCCATCACCTCAATCTGCCTCGATAGATCCTGCACGGATTTGAGGATCATATCCACAAATCTCTTTCCGTCATCATCTGCCATCGGATCCTCCTGCTATGTGTCCACCATAGGCTCCTCCTATTCTACATCCACCACCAGAACACAGTCTCCCTCTCCGTAAGTGTTCTCCAACCTATGCCTAGAGTCTCTGTATCTCTGACCTCTGTAACAGATATAGGGTTTTTCCCCCAGTTTCATAGATTTCTAGCTCCATAGGCTGAGCCAGATCTATGCTCTAATGCCACTATAATATCCCTAACCCGAAATATTCCTCAAACCCCAGCAAAATCTCAACCAGGGAAAATACACACGTGGTATAGTAGCCGAGAAAATCATTGTGATATAATGACAGAGATATAATAGTAGTGCAACAACAATAATGAGCATATGAAATATAAATAGATACACACGAAATGCAATGAGAAATTCTAAGCCATTTTATTATACTGAGTAAAGGAATGAGTATAAAGGTGATCAGAAGGATGACACCTCGACTTGCACAAGGAAAGTGAAGAAATACACTCAGAATAACAAAGGAATGGTTTCACACTGATCTGCATCCCAACTGCTGGAAAACTGTCGTGTTGCTACTACTGTTGGAAATTTAATGAGGATTTGGGGCTGCTCCCCTCCTCAGAAAAGGCTAAAACTCTGGAATCAGACTCTACTCAAGAAACCCAGAAAACCAGAAATCTTTTCTGAAATGGCGGACCCTCGAAAATCACCCCCTTGGGGTTCTGCGCAGTTCCTCAAAGACCCTGATGAAACTACTGTTGTAATTCTAATGAAACTACTACTGGAATGCCAATGGAAATACCTTGCCCGAGCAGGCACTCGAAGTCCCCCGGGGCTAAGGGTGAGATCTCCGAATGGAGAAACTCAATGCACTAAACAGTGTTGTAGACTAGCTAAACAGCCAGCGTTCTCTAAGTCGAAATGACTATCACAAATTCTCATAACCTGAATGATCAAAATGAGGGGGCTCGTCTCTCCTTTATAGCCTTTGCCTCTCTCAATCCCAAGGCTCAACTCCTCCTACATGATTCATCTCTTGCCACGTGTTTCTTATGTCCTGCGCAGTGCCTCCATGTGTCTGTGTGGGCTCCATTTCTCTATCCCCCTTTGGCCCCCTTGGCTCCCCTCTAAGTCACAACGTTGTGCTACTAGGAAGTGACTTTTTATTCTAAAAGTGAGTTATGTCCCCCTGTCCTCACTTTTTTTATTTATAAATAACAATAGAAGGCAAAAATTGAACAAAATCGAATATTCCAATTAGCCATGGCCAATTAGGAATATTACAGAGATTGTTAATCTAGGTTGTCATTAATGTCAATATAGCATTGTTTGTGATGGTAAATTCGTTGATACATGATTTCCCATTGATCATAATGCTCATAGTGATGAAAGGTTGATATATGATGATATGATGAGATGGATGTTTCTAGGAAAACTAGTATTCCTAAAGAATGTTAGCCCTCTAGGTTTGGTAGCTAACCTAGAACAATAGTTTAAAGCAATTCAATGATTTCTTCTATGTGTAATAGATAAGAGAAAGAAAATGGAACCAACCTGGAGCTTCCACTTAATCCCTTGCTTGATCTCTTTCGCCTTTGATGGAGCCTGCAACTCCTCCCCGTACTTAACATGCTTGAAGAGTACCTGCACAAGTACAACAACAAAGAACTGTCAAATCATTGTGATATATTACAACATAAACATTAC
Source organism: Pinus taeda (assembly GCA_000404065.3). Classification (NCBI taxonomy): domain Eukaryota; kingdom Viridiplantae; phylum Streptophyta; class Pinopsida; order Pinales; family Pinaceae; genus Pinus; species Pinus taeda. Next base: position 7,985 of record APFE031735355.1, on the reverse strand, counting down.
AGAATTAGATATATATTGAACAAATGATAGCATTCACAAATGATAATATTCACAATTGCATAATCATATGGAAGAAAACTTGAAGAACTTTATTAATAGAAGGGAGAATTACAACCCAGTTGTCTGATCCAGCATCATCCCCCCAGCTTCAATCCTTCTTCACTTCATGAAATAGCAAGATCACTCCAACAATACATTTCTCTTTCCTCAATTACAAACTATCATCACTTCCTTGCAATTAACAATATTCCAGCCTCCCTATCTCTTAGATGAGGGATCCATTTATAGATGTGTGTAAGGGTGTGAATCATCCATGGGGTTTGATTAGTGTCATTCCACTTGTTACAATGGGTTCCACAAGAGAAGGGATTGGAGATTCCTTAGATCCCTTATTCATCCTTGGGCAAATTCAGAGAGGCAAGCGGCATAGGAGAAAGTTCTGGAATATTTCATGAACAATCAAGTGACAAATGTCCCAGACATTTGTCCATCCTCACCCACTGCACCATATAGAAGGCCTAAACAGTATGCATCGCACCTTGGTAGTGTACCACTTAGTATGCATCGCACTTTTCTAGTGGAGCAGTTAGTATGGTTCAATTTAGGCACTTTCTGGATGGTTTCTCAGATGGAACTTGGAATGATGTATTTATATGACTATGTTCCTTTATGGTATGAAACAACTCTTTTAGGGGTTGATGAGCCCTAATACATCGACATATAAGTTTGGGGTTGATGTGCACAAATATGTCTATAACAGTTGCCCCTAAAGTATGAAGTCGTAAATATTGATGTCGGGTGAAATGATTTATCATGAGGATCTGAAGTTTCGAACTGGAAGGTGACCTGCATAAGTTACAATATAATACATCATCATAATATAATTTTCATGATCTAGCTAAGGGAGGCATTCCCATGCTCAGCTTTATAAATTCGTTTCATGTACATAGATCAGATAGCTGTCTGCAGATACAGACTGGTGAATCTTTAGATATAGAGTCATCATCCATGGTTAGGATGACCATCTATGTAGAGCCTTTGTACATTTGATGTTTTTATATTCCTGAATATATCACAGCCTGGATGGATGAAACTAGATCTGGGATCTTCAAAATCATCCAATCTTCACTAGATGTACAAGTCAATCGATGTGAAGAGATGTTCTGAAGTCGAACATGGAAAGACATCGCCTGATTACCAGCCAATGATGTGAGTTGTTAACAGATGTGAGAGGAATCATTGATAATGATAATGACCCTCAGGTACTACAATACAATTCACTTCATGTAAATACATGATCCGATGTCGAACACCATGCAAAATCTTTCGGTCGAAGGCCATTGATGTCAACCTGTCGCCGGAAGTGAAAAACTTTCCATTGATGTATGCAAGCTCTAAAGCACTGAAAGGGTTGTTTCTAAGTCAACTTCTTGGTTAATGAGTTGATGTCGACAAGAAGCGACTCGTCGTAGGAGGGCCTTGATGTATCCCACATATACGACACGAAACGAAGAAAATGATTTTCTGGAAGTGAAAAATGAACTGACGACACAAGGTTCAAGAATGGTGGTCATGAAAAAATGAAGGTTGGCGGTATTGTGGTGGATGAGACATTAACTGGATGGTTATTTCTCAACTGAATGACTTCTCTTGAACATGTCGGTGACACTGAGATGAATTGGTAGCGTTAATCCTAAAATATGGATGGTATGAAATACCAATGGTGAGATGACTGGTGAACGAAATGACCCAACCCAACTCAATAATGGTGATGAAGTGAAAGTTTCATGTTCAAGAGCGACTTGCTACCATAAATTCTTCAAGTTTTCTTCCAAATTTCCCCCAGTCATTGATGACCGGTACCTTCTTATTTTTGTCAAACTTGAGGAGGATAACATATGCTTTTTCTAGAATTCACCCTTCGGGAAAACCTATCATTATTTAATGTTTTAATGAGTCTAGTGACAGTGAAACTCGGTCTCGTCTAGATGGACAAGTTTGTTGCTATTATTTTAACAAGTTTAACGACAAGGATAACTTGGTCCTTTTCATGTTTAGAGAGTTTGAAAATGGACGAAAAGAAAACTGCATAAGTTATTTTTCATAAAGTAATCCCCCAGGTCTGAAAAAAGGATAAAATAATACAGGAGGGATGACATTTCCAATAATTTAATGAGCTATAAAAGACAAGCGCTCAACAATATTTTCATATTTAACGAGTCTGAAAAGGGTTTAAAGAGGACTCTATTTTGAGAAACGAGTGATGTCTAGGGTAGTAAATGGTTTCGATGAAGTTGGAACTTCTCAAAACATGTTTATTTATATGAAGAGGCTAGCTAATAAGACCACTCCTTGTGACGGTTCCTCAAAAAAGTGTAAAACAACCAAGTGGAAGCGTATGATTGACCAAAGGGATGGTGGTGATGGGATGCACACAATCAAGGTTCAAAAGGCGAATAGAATGGAAATCACAAAGGTTAATTACTTGTAAATGGGTTCATTTTTTGATAAGCTTGAACCATGGGGAACTATGCTTGGATTTAGTTTCATTTTTACACAAGCTTGAAACAAAAAAATATGCTTGGATTCAATTTCATTTTTACACAAGCTCGAAATTAAAAAACTATGCTTGAATTCAGTTTCAATTTTACACAAGCTCGAAACGAAAAAAACTATGCTTGGATTGGTTTGCATGCCCCCAGCATGACGAAAGGAAGAGTCTCTTGTAACTAGATGGAAGTCACTGTAGTGAAGCAGGACGGTTATCCAACACCCATTTGGCTTCGTTTAGATAGACAAAGGTGAATGGTGTGATATACCAATCACATAACCTACAGGGAAACCTATCTTTACAACTAGGTGGATGCCCCCTAAGCTTCATTACACTCACCAGACTACTAATGGTTATTAGGTGGATGGAATGAAGTTTCAAGTGATACTATTAATGTAAAAGGGTTGTTTAGGGATGATGATTGACTTGGATCCATGTTTGGATTGGGAAATGAAATCTGGTCAACGGTGACAATCTTGCCTTCATGTGGGAAATGTATCACTCGGAAGAGTTTTGAAACAATAGCTTCCATGTTATAAACATAGTCACGCCCAAGAAGTAAATTGTAATCTAATGGCCCTGGGAATACCATCATGTTCAGATGAATGGTTTTCCCTCTCAAAGTAATAGGTAACTTAGGAAGGGTCCCTAACGGTCGACTTGTTCCTTTGTTAAAGCTTAACAGATTCTGTGTAACAGGCATAAGCAGTGGCGAACCAAGCACTTTCCAAGCAATTGAGGAAAGGATACTCATTGATGCACCTTCATCTATAATAGTTCAAGACATGATCATTTTGCAAACTTGTACTATGATTCAGAAAGGTACATAAGAAGGAAGGCACGATTTTTCCAGTCGATCCCAATCAAAGGAAGTGACTAGACTACTTGGAGGGGTTACCGAAGAAATGAGAGAATTGACCCCTTGTGTTACAAGAACTAGAGGACTTTCCTCCTGTCTTAATGGAATAGGTAGATTGTCCCCAAGGTCATTAGAATCCAAAATAACAAAAATAACTTGAATAGTATCATTTTCACTCTCTTCGGGAAAGGTACAAATAGCTGAAGGTGAAATTTGGTCAACTATTACCTCGACCTGTTGACTTTGGTCAGGTATAGACTCATAAGATTCACTTTCACAGAGAGTGGTCTTGACCGACGGTTAATTTCAATCAGTCGGTTTTTCAACTAGTGAAGGACTTAGGGAGAGTTTCCTATAATGAAATGGAAGTTGCTGCAGTGAAGCAGGATGGTTATCCAACACCTTTTTGGCTTCATCCAAAAAGGGACAAAGGTGAAGGGAATGGTTACCTTCACATAACCTACATGGAGTCCTGATCTTTCCCTTTTGTCCACAAAATTTACTAACACTAGTTGATGGCATGTTACCAACATGATCTCTAGAGGTTGATGACACCAGATGATGTGAACGAGAAGACCATTCTTTCAGGATCTGAAAAAAAGTAAGGACAGTCTCGACGAAAATGGTCTCCTGCACAAATTATTCATGGATATTTGGCTTTGGGAATTTTAATGGATAGATTTTCATCAGATGATGCATTGAAAGAAATGGTTGATTAGTTGCCCCTCTGTTGAATTTGCTTCTTCTTCTTCTCCTTCCCTTTCTTCTTCTTCTCAGCCACCTGGTTACTAGTATCACTTCTTTCACCATGTGAAGAGGAAGAAGGGGAGGGAGAAACCAACGAGGAAGAAGGCGAAGGGTCAACTTCAGGATCAACTAGAGGTTGATTTTGTTCAGTTGAAGGCGTACTCCTATTTTGAATCAAAGAGGTTGAAAATAGCCACACTGGCAGGCCATGGTACGTCCCGGAAGGGATAATGTAGCCATATAAGGAGCACCAATATTTCTGAAGGAAGGAAAAGGACTAGGATTCCCTTCAAAAGGGATTCCTTGATTGGACTCCGGATTTGTCTCCATATTTCTCAACCTAAGATCAACTAAGGAACAAGGATGTTATTTTGAATTCAATTAATTTTAATGATGCTTGGACACAACTTTGCTTTTTCATTTTTTAAGAGTCAAGAAAAAGTTAAAGATGACTCTAGTCTCCTTCGATTTTTAATGAGCCTGAAAGGACAAGTGCTCAGATGGACCTTTTCTTTTAAGGAGTCGAAAAGTAATGAAAGTGACTACTCTAGAAAATCTAGATAGAGGGACTACCAAACCAATTGTAAAACTGCAATATACAACTTGGTGATAAATTAAAGAGAAATTACCAAGGACTTATGTACCGCAGTCAATCTTCCCGAATGTTGTGTTTAGTGAATTGTGATCAATAAGGTGGCACACTTGGTTTCCTATGGATAAAGGATTTAAGCCTATTGTGGTCTCCCAATATATAAGAGACAGTACGGGGAACACAAGTCCATGCTAGCACTTGTCGTATCAAGGAGGAGGAATCACCCAACCTTCAAAGAAAATGATAGCCACTAGTTTTAATGACGTTGAAACATGTCTCTAGCCTAGACCTCTAGATATGTTGCGTTAAGTTCCAAAGCGTTGTTAGATTCATTGAAATTCATTTTAAAGTTGATCTTGTTTAGAGTTTGCCTTTCAATGTTTCACCACTGATGATAATATGAAATTCCTAAGATACAATCTACAATGGTAAACAATCTTTGTTTATTTTGAGCAATGAAAATCCTAGCTACTAGGGAAAGAAAATTACAGTGCTTTTAAACAAAGAGCAAAGAGCACACACTAGTGAATTTCCCTAAATCATATTTTTGCACATAAACAAAAAAAATTCTAAATGAAAATGCATGTATTTGTTTTTGTTCTCCTTAATTTGAAAAATGCCAAAAGGAAAACTAAATGCAGCAAATATTTGAAATATTTTACTCAAAATGACATTTTCGACAATTTCTTCTTCAAAAGAGAAAGGCAGACTCAATGACAATTTTAAATTTTGAATAAAAACGCTTTTGACACTTTGAATATAAACAAATAAAACCAAATATATGAAGAAAAGTTCAATCGATTATCTAGGGAAGGAAGAATTCACAACACTTCTCTTTTCGACACAAAGCGACAATTACGTCACTTTTTGTATCAAAGTGACAAATCGATTTAAGCAACTTTTCGACAAAGGATTGTAAATGATGAACAAACACACAAAAGAACTCACTAATCCAAATGTAATTGAGGCTAATCTAAGTGATGCAAGTAAGTTTCAGTAAAGAGGTATTTTTCATATGCAGCAAAGCAACTAAACAAAACTGAAAACAAGGTCAAAAATCCTCAATTTCTAGAATGGAAAAAGAGTTCAGTTAGTCATCACTGCCGGGCTTCACAGAAAAAGAGATACATTGCACTTACTACACTCGGGAGGTGCGATGCATATTGAGTTACAGTGGAAGACAATGTGATGGTCCAGTGAGCGCAATTGAAATGGGTTTTGGCTTACACGTGCAACTGTTTTCAGTGAGTTAAGTTGGGCTTTGATGAACAATAAAGTGAAAAGTATGAAGGAATATCTTGAGAGGTTACTGAGCTACCAAAAAGGGTATCTAGATGTGCTTGCAAGTCAAATGTTTAATTCATAAACTAAACTAGAGATTGACTGAAGCAGCATTCATCTACTATGTAGTTGCAGAGCAAGAGCGGTTCAAAGGCTACCTAGATGAATTCAGACTTTGTTTAAAGTTTATAAAACAAACAGCAACAAAAAACAAACATATGTTCATTCCCCAGCAGAGTCACCAATTTGTTTATGGGAAAGCTAGTATTCCTAAATAATGCTAGCCCTCTAGGTTTGGAAGCTACCCTAGAAACAATAGTTTAAATCAACTCAATGATTTCTTCTATGTGTAAGAGATAAGAGAAAGAAAATGGAACCAACCTGGAACTTCCACTTAATCCCTTGCTTGATTTCTCTCTCCCCTTTGACGGAGCCTGCAGCTCCTCCCCGTACTTAACACGCTTGGAGATTACTTGAACAAGTACAACAACAAAGAACCATCAAAGCATTGTGATTTATTACAACATAAACATTACAAAATCAGATATATAATGAACAAATGATAGCATTGACAAATGATAACATTCACAATTGCACAATCATATGGAAGAAAACTTGAAGAACTTTATTAATAGAAGGGAGAATTACAACCCAGTTTTCTAATCTAGCATCATCCTCCCAGCTTCAATCCTTCTTCACCTACATGAAATAGCAAGATCACTCCAACAATACAATGCTCTTTCCTCAATTACAAACTATCAACACTTCCTTACAATTCAGAATATTCCAGCCTCCAAATCTCTTAGATGAGGGATCCATTTATAGATGTGTGTAAGGGTGTGAGTCATCCATGGGGTTTGATTAGTGTCATTCCACTTGTTACAATGGATTCCACAAGAAAAGGGATTAGAGATTTCTTAGATCCCTTATTCATCCTTGGGGGAATTCAGAGAGGTAAGTGGCGTAGGAGAAAGTTCTGGAAGATTTCATGAACAATCAACTGACAATTGTCCCAGACATTTGTCCATCCTTTCCCATCACACCCTATAGAAGGCCTAAGTAGTATGCATCACACCCTGGCAGTGTACCACTTACTATGCATCGCACTTTGCCAATGGAGCAGTTAGTATGGTTCAATTTAGGCAGTTTCTGGATGGTTTCTCAGATGGAACTTTTGGGGAATGATGTATTTAGATGACTATGTTCCTTTAGGGTATGAAGCAACTCTTTTAGGGGTTGATGAGCCCTAATACATAGACATATAATTTTGGGGTTGATGTGCCCAAATATGTCTATAAAAATGGAAGACCCAAGTGGATAGGAGGTCAATTGAACAACAAATGAACAGCATCAGTGGACCATTTTCACATGACCTAATGGAATGATTAAAAATTCTGAATGGGTCACCTAAAATGAAAATGCAAAGAGCAGATTTGATCCCTGATGGAGGTATGCATATATTGACTCTATCACAAGGTACCAAAATCCAACAAGAATTCCAACCTATAAGATCTCATTCTCTATCATCCTACACAACACAAGGAAGTGTACCCACTTCTTTTCATAACAATCCCTCAGGTTGTCCCACTTCTCTTGAAGGGCTCCAAGATAAACCAATTAGGAAGTGGCATATGTATATGGTTTTAGGAACTCCATGTAGGAATTTACAGGGTAAGTTCCTCAGACAGAACACCAAAGGACACCGCTCACAAACAGATCACAGATCAATACACCAGTATTTTTGACGTGGTTAAAACCCTCAAAGAGCGAAACAGTCCACGGCCTGAGCCAACGCGGCCACTAAAGGAAATTTATTAATAAAAGAATGAAATTTTACATAAGCTTCTCTCATGAACAATTAACCTACAAATGACCCTCCATGCTCTTTAAATAGAGATCATGGACCAATCAAGTGTTAAGCCACGGATCAAGTGTCGGTAATACCGAGGAGAGAA
>APFE031735344.1:24625-188810 GCA_000404065.3 Pinus taeda | reverse complement strand
TGCATGATGTGCTCGCGCACACCTTTCACACTGGTGAGTCTTAGGGATGAGAACTTCATGATTAGGGTGCTTGCTAGTACCTTGTCTGAAGTGACGAATTGATCATCAATGGCCTTCAACAAGTCTCAGACCTTTTCATGCTGATCAACGGAACCACGAATGCCAGCTGAAATTTTAGTCTTAATGAACATCATGCTTAGACGATTAGATCGCTCCCATCATTCATAAAGCGTGATGTTTGTTGCAGTGCTGGTATTAGTGAGTGCCGGTGGTTCATCTTTCCTAATAGCATAGTCTATGTCCATCCACCCCAAATGAAGGAGAACCCTCTCCTTCCAAATGTTATAGTTATCTCCCTTAAGTTCGGGAATGTCACAACGAATTTCAGAGAAATTTGCAAGTTGTACTACTGCATCAAAATTAAAAATCACATGCTTATGTTAAAATTGAGGCTTTAATAAAATTTCATGTTTTACCAATGTAATCATGCTCAAAATGGAATATAATGACATAAAAATGCCCTGTGGGTAAAATTTTTAATTCAAGCAGATTCATTATTCATTGGTTTGAACTTTATGATAAAACTATTTAATTCATACTCTGTGGTTAGGTAGAAATTATCCTAATTAATTACATAAATATAATAAAAATTCCTGTGGGATAAAATTTATTATATTTAGTCTAATTAATTACAATTTAATGTCTAAATAATCTTCATGTGATCTAACCAATCAAAATATATAATTTTATTTAATTAAAGATGTTGTGGCTATTCTCTAATTAATTAAAATTATATGGATCACTAGACATTATTTTTTATTTTTATTTTTATTTTTTTACATAAATTGCATAAACAAAACTTAACCAGAGTAAAAATAATGTTTACTGAAAGGAGTAAGTCAAAATGACATTTTAAATAAACTCCATATAACTGTTTCTCGAAAAAAAAAAATTTGCCATAAATGTCAACATTACGGTAAACAACAGTAATAATTCTTCACAAAATCAAAACTAAAATTAAAACAGTCAGCATTACCATAAATGACTGCAAATCGATTGTTCAATTTATAAACAAAACCTGGAGATTCACTGAAGCAACATTGATCTACTTTGCACTTGCATAGCAAATGCAGTTCGAAGGCTAGCTAGCTTGACTTTAAACTCCGTCCTTAAGTTTATAAAACAAACAAAAAATAGACCAGCAAACAAGCTATTTTGCTCATAAAATTAAAATTAAATTAAAATTAAATTTCAACAATGCTAAATATGAACTTCATGCGGAATAAACATAGAATCAAAAACTGAATGCCCGAATGAGAAATAAACCATTTATCTGCCAAGAATATCTTCATGCAAAAATGCTATATGATGATAACGAAAACAAATCCGCTAGTCACACCCAAAAAATCCATAGAGACAGAGCTAAATGGTAATCAGAATCTAGGCCATTTTGTAGGCGTCGTAAAGCCCTGGAAGGTTGCAAAATAAACCCCCAAAAATGGCAATGAGCAATAGGGAACCTCTGATAAGCCAAGTTATGAACCTTTAAAAACTGACGGGGATAACCATAGTTTATCGTTATATGTCGCAATATGTCACAGGGTTCTCTTTCACATCTAAGAATGTAATCCACAAACCAATTTTCTATTAACTATTTGTCTTGCATTAATATTTCGAAATATAAAATTACGAATAGGGTGCAAAGAGGTATATTCGTAAGCTTGTCTGACAGTGTTATGGAAATGCTTAAAGAAATCTGTGCCAGTGGCTGCACGGCAAAGATCAGACTTCCTTCAACTTAGGTGCCATGTATGAGGGGACCTGTGTGAAGGGTTCGTTCAACTTGACTGTGTTGCTTGTGAGGTTTAACTAAATTCCTTATAATTGACTCAATACATCAACCAATCTGAACTGTTCTTGCTGTTAGTTTTGACTAATTTCCATATAATCATTAACTCGCACAAAAAATTACAAATACAAAGCACTTAAAAGTATTTGAATCGCACACCAAGGCAGAGATAAATGTTACGCGCTCTGATACCAATGTTGAGTTTTACAATAGTGATTCTATATGCGGAAAAAACTTAAAGAATCGTAAAACTGGAATGAAGGTTTAATGCCCAGGAAAAATTAAATTACCTCCAGCCATTGATAATGCTCTTGCTGCAAACCATAGTCCACTTGCTTTCTTTACTGAAAACAACGCTCTAGCTTCAATCCAAGCAAAAGAAAAGAATACAGAAAGTCTGAAGGCACTTCCAAGCTCTGCTCTCTCAGCTAGATGGTGTAAAAACTGAAGGGGATTGAGATACAAGCTTGGGGACCAAACAGATAAATTTATAGCCAAGCTTCCATCAAGCTTCTATTGGCTATGTGTCAGGTGTTCCACAATTTAAGGTAGAGAACTCCAGATGGAGTAATGGACCACTTCAGAAGCTTCAATAAGAAAATTAATTAACTGCAGTTGATTTCCTTAATTTAAGGAAATTACTGCAGTTTACTTCCATAACTATAGGCAGCAATTGGTAAAAATTTAATGGAGCTTAACAGGAGTGACATGCATGCTCAGTGCGTCGTATCTCGGATGCGTCTCCGAATGCATAGCATGGTTTTATGTATGGTCGGAATGGTCAGCATGTCATCCACTACTGTCAGATACGGTCTTAAAAGACATTAAATTCACACCATTGCCCGGATGGGCATGGGATACCATGGGTATGGGGCCATAAGATATGGGTAAGCATTAATGGCCCAATAGCATGGGATTTATTGGTTGTCGTCTTTTAATTTCTGTAATAATTTTGGTGAAGAAATTCATGAGGTATAGGTTAATAATTTTGGTGAAAAAATTTATTAGGTATAATTTAGTTGGTTTGAGTGGAGTTTTTACTCGGTGTTAAATTTAAATAATTTTGGTGAAAATATTTACGAGGTGTAGGTTAGTTAGTTTGAGTGGGGTTTTTATTGAGTAGACAATTATTTTTCTTTATTGCTCTTATTGAAGTCACATATATTTATTGAGTGTTTTCATTACACCTTAGTCCTTGTTCTCTTTTTGATTGATTTGGTGTAATTCAACATTTTAATTTAATTATTCGATATATTGATTTTTAAATATATTTTAAAATAAATTTTATTTGAAATTTAGTAGAAATTTATTGAAATCATAAATTTAAATTATGTAATTTAAATAATTTCCAATACTTCTAATTCATTTATATATTTTAATATGTAAGAGAGTGTAGAGTTTTACATTTGTTTATTTTATGGATAATTTTCGGCGAAACTATGTAGTGGATTTTTAATGGGTTTTGTATTTCCAATGGATACTCTATCCATAATTATGGACTATAAAGTAGAGACTCCACTAATCATGAAGTACTAGAAAGTAGACACTTCACCCATCCTCAGGCAGAATGTTCACTAAAATCCTTGCATAGAAAATAGACATTCCACCCATCCTCAAAGCCCAAAAAACAGAATATTCACCAAAAACCTTGGATAGATTTAAATAAATATGAAACAGATTAAAAATCCTCTACACAATTTCATTCAAAAATTAAGCACTAAATATAAAATAAATACAATTAATATTAAACTTCGTCATTTTATTGGATAACATCCTTTTCTAAAGTGTTTTCTGTCCATGATAACTTCTTTTTTTTTTTTTTTTGTAAATAAGCATTTGTATTAACAATAGGAGAATATGTTACAAAACTTCTGCTGATGTAGATTCAAGGGCGGCTTAACAACACGCCTGGCAAGAAGGATTTGCATTTGTCAAAAGGGTGGACCGGCACAACACGCAGGGCGGCTACGCATAACAAAACTCCACACAGGCACACCACACAGGGCGACAAGGAAAATGACCAAAATAGGATCCGGCTCACCACACAGGGCGGCCAAGTCAGTAAACCAAAATTTGAGACGGCCCACCACGCAGGGCGGCCACGAGGAAACAACATGATAACCAGTAAACTGAGTGCTAGGGGGGCTATGATTCCAAGAGAAGAGAGCTGAGTATATGGTGAAATAAACAGAGAGCATAAAAACCTAGAAGGAAAGTGACCGAGGAAGCAAAAAGGAACGATGGCCGCAACCATCAGCGGTGGGACGGCCCCTGCTTCGGCTGGTGGCTGGACCCCTGCTTCGGAGTGTCTTTCAGAGGAACACCAGAAGTCTCCCCAGAAAAACCCTCAGAGTTAGCCACATTCCTCATAAGCTTGATGAGCACCGTGAGCTTTTTACCAATGGTATCCGCTTGCTGGTCAAGCGAAGATAACTTGAACTCTATACTTTCGACAACACTCATGTGATCATGCTCCATGGCGTCCATTTTGGCGTTTGAGCTTCTGGACTCTTTCATCTTGCTCCTCCTGCGCTGTCAGAACCTTTGCCAACATGGTTTTCATTCTCCAAGCCTCAGCTTGGGTTCTGAAAAACTGTGTAGCCCGAGTGTAGGTGGTGCCTGGGTCCTGCAGCCAATTGACCTCCCTCTCCAACTGCTGGTCTGATAACTTAGCTTCCTCCTCCTTGATGCTGCTTTCTAATTCTCCCAACTTCCGCTTGTTGCGCTGCGAGGTCTGAGTCTCATACATTTCCTGGGCGTGTTGAAGGTCCTTTATAGCTGCCTGGTTGCGACAGCCTTCACCTTTCATGGTGTGGGAGCCTGCCACGGTGATACCCTGCGCTGTGTTGGCAGTGCACAAACTCTTCACCTTGCAATACGATAAAACTATGCTTTCCCAATCTGCCAAGGACACAGTTAAATAGTCGGGCGCCTGAAGATGGTTGGAGGGGGGAATTAGGAGGGAGGGCCACTTTCCAGTCCTGTCGTGATTATTACCGCGAGAAGGAAGAATGGTGGTATCAGAGAATAATTGAAAGCTATTATTGCTACCGATTTTCCCCTCGTCCTTAGCCCGCCATGTAGGCTTAGTCCTGCTGTGGTTACGGCGCTGAGGATCCAAACAGATCACGGGGCAGTACAAATCCTTATGTCTGCATCGCCTAACGGTAGTGCCTTGTGCCGAGTGTCTTTCGGCCTCATCCGGATTTAAGGTGGTGTGCTTAGTCAGCATGGTGGTTAGCCGGAAACCAGAGAGCCGTTACCGTTCCGTCGTCGTTTTCTGTCTGGGCGATGTCCTTTCTGGCATGCTGAAGGCAGGTTCCCTTAAGGTTAGGACACGTGATGTCATCCCACTAGCTGTCCTTCGGATCGTTTGGGTTCTCAATCCCAATGTTAGCTAGGTGGTCTGCCACAGCGTTACCCTTTCTTCTGATCGCCTGAAAGGTGAGGCCTTTCATTTTGCGAAGGCAAATGGCGATGTTTTCAGTTGCCTGAGCCAGGCGCCAATGTTTCGTGATTCTGCTGACCAGCGTGCCGTGGTAAATTCGCCTCGCTGCAGTTATGGCTACTTCAGAGTCTCCCTCTATGACAACGTTGGCAATCTGGTTCATGTGCAAAATTCTAAGGCCTTTTTCCATCGCAGCAAATTCCATTTCGTTATTAGTGGCTTCGCCCAACGCTTGACTGTAAATATAAAGGATTTCCCCTATGTGGTTTCTGATGACTCCCCCTATGCCTGCCGGACCGAGGTTGCCTCTGGAGGCCCCGTCGAAATTTAGTTTAAGGAAACCTGCCAGGGGCCTGTGCCATCCTTGTGTATCATTTGGAGGTTTGAGATTGCTGCTAGCAGTTGGAGTGCTATTTGCATTATCCAGTTTGAAGCTGGCCAGAATGCGCTGGTCCCTGGGCGAAGGATTCACGTCGGACAACCTCGTGCATTTGGCTGAGATTAGTTCATGGATGTTAGCAGATAAGGTAATCTGCGAGAACTCGAAATTCCTCTGTTCATTTTGAAAAATTCTCCTGTTTTGTTCCTTCCATATGGTCCAGGTTATAAAGCCTGGGATGATTTTCCAGATGCTGTTTACCCTGTAATTGCTCGAGAAATCTTCTGGCCACTGAGTAATTGTGTCCTGGATAGAATTTATGTTCCTGTTGGATTGTTGTAGAATGTTTTCTAGCCACTGCCATATACTGTTTGCCCAATTGCAAGAGTTAAACAGGTGGTTTATAGTTTCCTCCTCGTTTCTACACATGGGACAAATTGAAGGGCCTGAGAAGCCTTTTTTTCGAAGGTTGTCCCAAGTGAGGGTTTTTCCCTTCATAAGGAGCCAGAGGAAGGTTTTGATTTTGGGCCAAAAGAGGTTGTCCCATACCTTAGTACTCCAGGGGAGGATTTCCCCTTGCTCATTCTGTTCCAATTGTGTCTTGGCTTCCTTTAGGGTGTAGCTGCCATTCCCTTTCATTCCCCATCTGAGTTGATCACTAGCTGAAGAGGTTCGAATTTTCCTTTTGTTGAGAATGGTTAGGAGGCTCTGAAGATGAGCACTCTTAGCTATGAAGCTGAGGGAGTTTGGGGGATTCCAGATTCTCCACTCCTGCTCATTGGTTTCCTGGCTCCAGTACTGGTTTATTTTGTAGTTGCCTGCTGTTTGAACTTCTCGTTTGTAGTTTTCCAAATCTGGCGTTGCGAGGCGAGGAAGCTGTTGCCAAGCATCCTCCCAAAAGAGCGTTGTGTTTCCATTCCGAATTTCCCAAAAACTGTGATCTTGAATAATGTTGCGATTCCGTTTGGCAAGGTTCCATATTGGAGAGCCTTTCGATACCTCCTAAAGCCGGATAAGATCCGTCTCGTTGCAGTTGGGTGTGTATTTCTCTTTCCAATGCTTTGCCCAGGGAAGGTGAGGTTCTTTGAGCCATCTCCACCATAATTTCGCACCACAGATATTGTTGGAGGTCAGGGGGTCTATAAGGTTGAGGCCACCTAGAGATTTTGATTTACATAGCTTGTTCCAGGCAACTAAGGCCCATTTGTTTTCTTCCGTGTTACCTCTCCATAAGAAAGTTCTCTGGATTGTTCTGATCCTGTGAAGAATGCCTTGGGGGGCAGGAAGGATGGAAAGCAGGTAATGGGGAATGGCTTGCAAGATGGCCTTAGTAAGGACTAGCCTGCCAGCAAAGTTTAGGGCTCTGTGAGTCCAGTGTCTGCATTTGTTTTCCAGCTTGGCTAAGGTGCTTTCCCAGTGGTGCTTTTGCCAGGGTTTAGAGGTTAGAGGGGCGCCCAGGTATTTAGAGGGTAGAGTACTCCTTTTAAATCCCAAAATGCTTGTGAGATGCTTCTGAATTGCTAAGTGCGTATTGAAGAAAAAAATCTTTGATTTAGCGTGATTGATTTCCATACCTGAAGCTTTGCTGAATAGAGTAAGAATGGATTTATAGGCAAGCGCTTCTTTCACCGTGGGGGTGCCATGCAGCAGGGTATCATCCACGAACTGCTGATGAGTAGTGGCTGCACTAGAATGAAGAGGACGGAGACCTCTAATATTGCCTTCTTCTTTAGCTTTGTGGATGAGACGACTTAGGCCTTCCATGAGGATCACAAAGAGGAAGGGGGAGAGAGGGTCTCCTTGCCTGATGCCCCTGGAAGGTGTGAAGGTTTCTGAAGGAGAACCGTTGACGAGAATGGAAAAGGAGGAGGACTTGATTAGAGCGAGAATCCATTTGTTCCATTTTTTATCAAAGCGAAACGCTGTAAGAACAGCTTCCAGGTAGTTCCAATTTACCTTATCAAAAGCCTTGGAGAGATCGAGTTGCATGAGCATCCCCGCTTTTTCCCTGGTCTGAAGAGTGTGCACCATTTCTTGTGCTAGGAGGATATTGTCTAGGATTTGTCGACCCTCTACATATCCAGACTGCTCTTTTGAGATGAGATTAGGCAGGATGGGCTTGAGTCTGTTAGCAATGACCTTGGAGATGATCTTGTAGATCACATTGCAGAGTGCAATAGATCTGAATTTCTCAGGGGTGTGGGCATTCTCTTCCTTAGGGATTAAAGCCAAGAAGGTGGAGTTGATGGATTTGAGAATAGTACCAGAGCATCTAGAATCCTCAACCACTTCCGAAATTTCTGATTTGATGGTTTTCCAGCAAGCTTTGAAGAAATTGATGGTGAAGCCGTCTGGGCCAGGGGCTTTATCATTATGCATGCTTTTTACTGCATCCTCCACTTCCTCCATTGATATTTCTTTGAGGAGGGCAAGATTTTGGTCCTTTGTTATCACTTTGGGAATGGATTGCGTTAAAGTATTGATAGCATCAGCTCTGTCTATAGGCGATTCCTGAGCAATGTGCTTAAAATGTTCTGTCAGGAGTGAGGAAATTTCCCTGTGGTTGTGAAGAGTGTCGCCCGATTCATTTTTGAGATTGAGAATTTTGTTGGCATTTCTGTAGTCGAGGGTGGACCTGTGGAAGAATTTTGCGTTTTGTTCGCCCTCTTTGAGCCATTGCACTCTGGATTTTTGTTTCCAGAGTGTTTCTTCTTGAAGGCTTTTGTGATGCCATTGAGTCATGAGTTCTTTTTCCATCTCCTTTGATTCTTCAGTAATGTTGCCAGAGGTCCAGCTTTTATGTATTATCTCTAGCTTTCCCTCTAGGATGGATTTTTCCTTGAAAATGTTGCCAAATTCCGTGATATTCTAGTGCTTGATTTTGCTTTTGATATGCTTGATCTTGCTTTGGAGTTTAAACATTTTGGTGCCTTGAACATTCAATGGTTCACGTCACCATTTCTCTAGCAGTTGAACAAAATTGGGGTGTTGTAACCAGAATTTCTCAAAACGGAAAGGCTTATTTCTCGGGGTGCCCAGGAAGGCAGCCTCTAGAGAGATTGGCCAATGATCCGAGCCTCCACTAGGGAGGATATCAGAGTTAACCATGATGCCCTCTAGAAATATGCTCTCTGAAATGAGGAACCTATCCAAGCGGGAGGCGATCAGGTTCTCTCCTCCCCTTCTGTTATTCCAAGTGAAGGAGTAAGAGGAGGGCTGCACATCCACTAGCTTTGCAGTTTCAATAAAATCAGCAAAGGCCCCGGCGTCCCTGTTGAGTTTTCTTAACCCTCCCTTCTTCTCCAGGAGGGAGGTGATCATGTTGAAGTCTCCGCCCATGATGATTTTAGAGGCCTGACATCTAGATTGCAGACTTCTGAGAGTGTTGAGGAAATGGAACTTTTCTTCTAATCTTTGAGGGCCATAAACATTAACATAGAGATAAGTTTCAGAGTTACCTGTGATTTGAATCTCCGTGGCTATGTAGGCATGAGTGGCTTTTGAGGCGAGTACGCTGATAGCTCTTGAGTCCCAAAAGGTGGTGATGCCGCCTTCCCAACCTGTGCTGGCTACCTCAATGAAGTCGAGAGGCTTACCCAATTTTTGACTGATGATTTTTATGAGAGAGGAGGAGCATTTTGTTTCTTGAATAAACATCATGTCCGGCTTTTCTGTTTTGAACTTCCTGATGAGAAGTCTTTGTTTTGCTTGGCTGTTGAGCCCTCTTGCATTCCAAGAAATTACTTTCATTGATAACTAGATTTAAAGATGATAGGACGGGAAGGCTTCTAGGGCCTTCATTTTACCTGAGTTCAGCATTAGGATCCCCAAGTCATGAAGAACCTCTCCAGTCGTCCTCCTGCCCCTTTTCTTTCTTGGTTTAAAGCCCACTGGGCTGAGGGAGATGAAATTGGAGTGGTTGCTTGATCCTGTTGCTATTCCCAGTTTTCTGTTTTGCCTAGCCGGTTCAGCTCTTTGTCTTGCAATAAAGAGTTCGCTTATCTGTTTTAGTTCTTCATCTGGAACATTTTCAATGCCTTTAGCCTTCCAGTCCTCCTCCAGAGCTGGTAAGTTGACTCCTGCCTTTTTTAGAGCTTCATTTAGTTCCTGTTCATCGTTGCCCCCATCACTGTAGAACATCTCCGTATGTTCATCTTGTGTGCTTTCCTGTTCTGGTCTATTATCTCTGGGACTGTGTGAGCCTTCATCCTGTTCCTTCCTGTTGTTTTCTTGCTGGTTCTTTTGTCCCTCCGAGTTCCTCTCTTCTGCCCGGATCTCTTCTGTTTCTGTGTCCGTTTCCAGAACCCTGAAGGGGTTGAGGAAAGCGCTTGGGACGACCCCTGTTCTATTAGGCCTTCTTCGATTGGCTCTTTGCCTGATTTTTGGTTTTGTGAATGCCTCTTTATTCTGCGGCTCAGCCTAGGGCTTGCCTGCCTCTTCCGTTCTATTAAGAGGGCAATCTCTTACTATATGCCCATGTTTGTGACATTTCCTGCAGCGAAATGGAATTTGTTCGTAGTCAATGGCCTGAAAATAGTCTTCGTCCTGAAACTCCAGCCAAATACCTTCATGCAGGGCTCCAGATACGTCCAGTTCCACACAGATTCTGGCGCAGGAAGTGTATCTGCGTTGGATAGTTGCTTTAGAAGCTTTGACAAAGGTGCCTAGCTTATCTCCTATTTGCTTGAGAGTATTTAAACCCCAATAATCTATGGGGAGGGAGAAGAGACGGATCCAAACAGGAACCTGAGTGAAGGTTTCGTTTTCAGGGACAAAGTTGGGCTTCCAAGGTCTCATGTAGAGACCTGCTGAAGAAAAAAAATATGGGCCGCCTTCGAATACCCTGTCTTTATCTTCTAGGTTTGTAAAGACCACTGTAAAAAAACCTTTAGCTCCTAGGTGCAAGTTAATGTCACCTTTAGGTTTCCAGTGCTGTTTGATCCATTGGCAAAGGGCACGTTCCGTGGGCCACAGCCCCATGAATTTGCAGATGACCGCATGCTTCGACATGTGCTCCCTGTGAGCTTGGATCTCCGGGTCTGTACAGATCACTCTGAGGGCTTCTTTCTTTTTAGGCTTGCAGGCTCCCTGAGAGGCATTGCTGGTGCCTGAGGTAATGGGTGGTTACCCCTCTTTTCCTTCTCGTGTCTTCCCTTGCTTCTCTTTGTCGTTTCCATCAGTGGTCTGGGTCTGCGTTGGGCCCTCATCTTTAGAATTCGCAGCAGCCCCGAGGGGGCTGTTTTTTGCTTCCTTATCCTTTTGCTTGGAACCCCCTCCATGTTCCGTTGTCATTTTCTGCACCTTGTCTTTTCTGTAGCTTCCTGGGTTTCTGCTATCTCCGTAACCTGAGATTCTTAACCCTTCATTTTTTGTCTGCTTGTGCATTACAATATTCTTGAACGATGGGGTCCTTGTGGACCCCCCTCCGAGCATTTGTCGGGCCAGTCCTCTTCCCCTGCAGTGGAGATCCGCCAGTCTGGTGAACTGCGCTACCAGAGCAGGCTCTGGAATGGCAGAGAAGGTCGTTAAACCCTAGAACAGATGCTGCAACCGAAAATCGCCAGAGCTCGAGGAGAAGCGGTCTTAGAAACCCCTCCATGATAACTTAATAAACAATGGAGTACCGAATTAATTTGATTTTACCGAACTGATGTCTTCCGTTGAATCCACTGAAAGAGTCTTTTCTGAAATTTTACCATCAAATTGAATGAACTGAGAAGCTCGATTGTCCAAGGAGATTCAGTATTTCCGAAAGCTTTCTGTGTGACTAAAACATTCATATTATTTATTTAAAATAGTTTTAATTGTAATTAAAATATTCAACTTATTTATTTAAGATATATAATTTATTTAAATAAAATTGTATTTTATTGGATTTTGGCTTTTTCTTATTTTCAAAAGATGAGAAGAGTTGGCTTGTTTCCTTTGTGCTATTTTTTATGGACCGTATGGGAGGAAGAAATAAAAAGACCTATTTTAGTTTACAAATTTTTTTTTGAAGGAGAATATTAAAAAATATATATATATTTATATTAAAGGAAAAGTTATACAATATTGTGTAAGATTTTTAACATTTAAGATTACAAAAAAGATGTGTGGAGAGCATGAGGCTAATGGTATTGGTGTTTTTGTAATGCTTTATGAAGTTAGCACTTGTCAAGATGTTTATTAGGGGATCTCTGCTTACTTTAAAATGTGTGAAATGTTGCAAGAAGGAAGTGATCAAGCTAGGGCATGACATTAGGGCGTGACATTATTGATAACTTATTTATGGAAAGTTGTCAATGCAGTTTATATTGGAATAAAACAATTAAGTGTCTCTAGACCTCACAAGCCATGAAACTTTGGAATGAACCTTGTAGGTCTTAAAAACATAATAAAACCAACATTTATCTCATGATAGGAGGAGCATCTAAATACCAAATGCTCCTTGGTCTCTGGTGCTAAAGAACATATATGATGCACCCAAGTAATACGGTCATTAATGTTAACACCATATCTTTGGGATTAGGAAAATTGTAAATAATGTAAATAGGAAATATGAATTCCAATAGTCTCCCTCTCCTTATATATATTCATGATTTCTCTTAATGTAAAACACAATTCATTTAGAGTTACACAAACCTAGCCTGACATGGTATTCGAACTACAGATCCCATTTAATGCATAATACATGTAGCTCTTGCTATTCTCTACCATATTCTCTATTCTTTATCCTATTTCTCTCTCTGCATCGATCCTGTTGAAGTGTTGGAATGGAGCAACCTCTACGATCATTTTGTTGAATGTGCTAATGTTGTGCACTCGTCGTTCCTGCAAATTGTGTGTGTTTGAATCTGGAAATTGTTGCATTGAATGTGTTACTCTTGCGCTTGGTGTGTTGAAATTTTTATGGTCAAAACTCTTGGAACTAGAGCATGTTAGCTTCAACGTGAGTCTGGTATGTACAGTAGATTTCTCTATGTTGAAATGAGTTGTTATGTTTTGATGGTCGTGCATAATAAGTTGAATCAACCATGCCATGAGTTAATGTTGTGTTAAACACTGTTAAACTCTGTATCCCACGTTTGGAATGTCGTGCGATTGTTCATTTGAAATTGGTTGTATAGTGTGTTGATTTGAGCTCTGGAATGTGCATTCAAGTCTTGGTATGCTATAAATTCCTTTTGAAAACCGTGTGCATATATGTTGGATCATATATATGGCTTGGTAATGGTAAATTGAATGATATGCATTGATATTTTTTGAAGACCGTGTACCATGTTGGTGTTATCACATATTGTTTGAAGCTTGTTGGTCCTTTATATGTTGACCATGAACTATGTTGATGTTATTACATAGTGTTTGAAGTTCGAATGCACTTTATATATTGAATTGGAAGGCTCTTGAAAGCGTTGATTTAAATTGAGTGTTATACATTAAAAGGCCATGGTATGTGTTGGTTTATTGAAGAGTTAATTTGGTATAGTGTGAGTCGAATTCTTTTTCATGTTCATGAATGATGTATGGTATATGGCATATGATCCATATTATTATATGCAGCGTTGGATTTAAATCATATATATGTAACACTAAGTTTTGAATCCCTTGGTATATGTTCAAAACTATTTAGTTAATTTTTGAAGAGGTTTTATTATCAAATATTATTAGTATAAGGATTTAGTTTATTCAAGGCCAACCTAAACATTTTGTAGAAATGCATTTACTCATCTCCATAGTCAGAGTAGTTCTCTTTGGAAAAGAGAACTACCATGAATGGTACATGAAGATAAAGCATACCCTGATTTTTAATGAGTTGTTGAAAGGAGTTTGTGAAGAAGTAGGCAATCTTATTGGGAATCCCACTTTAGACAAAGAGCTCGCCTTATGAGAGAACAATAACAAAAAGGCTTATGCCTTGATTGTAGCATTAGTAAATGAAGAGGTGATTTTCCATATTGCACCATTTACAAATGATTTTGAATCCTTAAAGAAGATGAAATATTTATATGACTCACGCTTTGAGCTTGAAGTAGTCTAATTAAAGATCAAATTGTTCAATCTTCAAGTGAAAGATGACGATCCCCTTGCCTTAGCCTCTGAAATAAGAGCCCTTATGCATGGTATAGAATCCACCAAAGTTAAAATAGATGCTCCTCTCTCATCTTTTGTCAAGGCACTGTATCCCAATTATTCTAATTATGTTTGAGTCATTACAAGCTAGTGGCAAACATAAGGAGATTTCCTTTGACTCTTTTGTGGAGAAGTTTGTTGAAAGAGAGAAATATTTTGGGAAGAAGAAGACAATTTCTCAGTCTTCTGAATAAATTGTGTGCCTTACATGGAAAGAGAAGAATCAGGCGTACTATTTTTCTAGAGGAAGAGGTGGCTGAAGAGGACGTGGAAGGAAGAATAATAGAGGCAGGGGTAGACATTATCAAGGAGGAAGACTAAATCTTCATTGTATGTGGTGCAATAGAAATGGACATGATGCTTCCTCATGCAAGCTCTCTTGGGACAAGATCAGACAGGAAAGGGATGAAGATAAAAGAAAAACACCAGATCAAGGGAAAGGTAAAGCACCTGAATCTATTCATTATGTTATGGCACAATGCAATATTGGAGTAAATAAAGACTTGTTTAATGCTTCACTTGCTTTGTGGAAAGATGCATGGTTTCTTGATTCGGGAGCAACTTTCCACATGAATTTTAGAAGACATTTCTTTGAAGAATTCAATTATTATGTTGGTGAAGCAATCTACTTGACTGGCAAGTCAAAACTCAAGCCATTAGGGTTTGGCAGCGTCAAGGAAGTCTACTTTATAGACAAGTCAAAACTCAAGCCATTAGGCTTGGCACCATTAGGCTCAATTTTTCGGTCTCCCAGACTTTCTTTTACATGATGTTCTCTACCTCTCGGAGTTGCACATAAATTTTTTGTCTTTGGTTCACATCCACTATCAAGGACACGCCATCCACATGTTTGATGGCAAGGTTGAGGTTAGAAAATAATCAGACAACTCAGTTGTCATGACTGGGATAAATGAAGAAAGACTCATAAAGCTACAAGGAACCTCTGCTTGTGCACAAAACATTGCATACAATTCTCAATTTGAGGAAGGTACAATACCATCTAGTCTCTTATGGCATGCTATATTTTGACATCTGAACTATGAGAATTTGTGCTTATCGAAGATAAATAGTCTTACTAGTTTGCTTACCATTCATAGGAAACTTAAGCAATGCGATTCATGTATCATAGGAAAACACAAAAAATAGTCTTTTCATGATTCTCATTCCAGAGCACATAGAAAGCTTGAACTCATTCATTTTGACTTGTGTGGCTCTATGATTTTTCTTTCTGCAAATGGTAATAAATACATGATAACTTTTATTGATGACTACACCAAAATGTGTTAGGTATATCAATTGAAGAAAAAATCTAATGCTTTTGAAACTTTCAAAAACTTTAATACATGGATTGAAAATGACACAAAATATCATATTGGCTCAATTTTTACTGATAATGGAAAATAATATACTTCAAATGAATTTGAAAACTATCTTCACCAACATGGGATCAAACATCAAACAACAATGCCTTATAATCCTCAACAAAATGGTGTAGCTAAAAGAATGAACATGAAAATCTTAAATATGGTATGTTCAATGATGTTTTTAAAAAATGTAAGTTGATGCAGTTCTATGTGCAGTGTATATTAAGAATTGGTGTCCATCTCATGCTCTAAAAAAAACTACTTCCTATGAAATGTGGTATGGCCACATTTCTTCAGTGAGGCATCTTAGGGTTTTTGGTTCGACCTATTATGCCTTAATACCTAAGGAATAAAGAAACAAACTCGATACAAGGAGTCGAAAATGTATCTTCTTGGGGTACTGAGATACCTCCAAAGAATATTGTCTCTATGATGAAGTAAATAAGAAATTTGTAATATCTAGAGATGTGATTTTTCTTGAATCTTCCAAGACTGACAACGTTGTTGAGTGACAGCTTGATCGTTTGGACAAATTATAGCATGCAAAATCATTTAAGGAGTTTGATAATGAGATTCCACATCTTGAAAGGGGGATCCCTATCTTGGATCAATCTGTGGAATCTGCTTCTGAAGCTCTCTCTCCCTATCATGAAGCTCCAACCATTGAATAAGAAGATACTTAGAGTGATGTGATTGAGAGAATCAAAAGGATAAATATCGATTCATCCCCATCTCATTCATTTGAATATCCTAGGCCATCTTAAAAAGGTCCTCCAAAATGGATCTCCAAGATGCTTTAAAGTGTTTATCTTGATGATATTGGAAAGATAGGAAAAAGAAGCTATGCTAGACATAATGGAGGTAATAAAGCTCTTTGGTCCCTGATGATTGATGTATTAACCATTAAAATCGTTGGACAAAATAAATTGATTACACAATTCATTTCTAGAAATCTCCAACAACAGTGTAGATGATTTTGATTCACCTGTTGATATGAATGTTTCTTATGATTGTGAATTACATTTATCTAAAAAATTTGAATCAACTTCCTACAAATAAGTTGTTTCTCATGATGAATGTAAAGAAGAAATGCAAAAAATAGTATGATGCTTTGATAAAGAATGGAACCTGGAAGTTGGTGGACTCTCTATTGGGAACCAAATCGATAGGTTGCCAGTGGGTCTTCAAGAACAAGTATAAAGCAGATGGCTCACTTGACAAGCATAAAGCTAGGCTCATGGAAAAAGGTTTTGCATAGAAGTAAGGGGTTGATTATGAGGAGACTTTTCCCCCATAGCAAAATGAGCTACCATTTGGACTCTCTTCTCCGTAGCAGCTCAAAACAGTTGGAAATTCCATCAAATGGATGTAAAAACTGATTTCTTGAATGGATATTTGAAAGAGAATGTTTTAATGTTCTAACCAGAAGGATTTATTATGAAGGGATAAGAGAAAATCGTATGCAAGCTTGTCAAATCCTTGTATGGACTCAAATGTTGGGTGTGGAGCCTGATTATCTTCTTTATTCAGAGATATCACTGCATTGGAACCTAGTTCGTAATGGGGCAGCAACATTGCTAGGGGAGGGGGCGGAGGGGCAACAATGATTTTAATGAGCCCTCCCCCTGGCGGGGGTTCGGGGGCAACACCCCTGAAGCTAAAAATAGATGTAAAATTGCCTTGTAAAATGTTGTAATTTCGTAGTCAATCTGAGTTGTTCATTAGGTGAATCATCTGACCATAGAAGTTATGCTTAATTTAGGGTTTTTTCCCTAGAAGGCAACCCCTTGCTATATATGAGGGAATTGTATTGTGGCCGTATAGATGTGTATTCTTAGTGAAAAAGACAGAGGAGATCGTGTGAGAGTGAAGAGGGAATCACAGTGGATCTATTGTAGGTTGTATCTCTTCATTTTCTTAGATAATATAAAGGAAGAACTGGTTGTTTCTCCATGGACGTAGCCCAAATTGGGTGAACCATGTATATCTGTGTCTCTCTTATTTTATGCTTTTTCTATGTTTATGTTTCTGCAATATTTTATGTGTTCCATTGCTCTGTAATATATAATTTCCCAACAACGCGTATCAAAGCCAAAGGTCTATTTGGATGATAAACTCACAAGAGAGAAGGGTTCTTGGTTTGAGTGGGAGCAATGGTGGAAGATGGTAGGTTTAGGGTCGAAAAATTTAACGACCAAAACTACCAGTTGCGAAGATGTAGATGGAAAATTATTTGTATCAGAAAGATTTGCACCTACCATTGAGCGAAAAGACAAAGAAGCTAACAAGTATGACAGACACAGAATGGGATATTCTCGACAGAAAGGCACTTGGAACAATACGGTTGTGCCTACCGGCATTGGTAGCCTTTAATATTTCAAAGGAAACGAAAATAGAGGGTTTAATGTTGGCATTGGCCAAACTATATGAAAAACTATCGGCCTCAAATAATGTATTTCTTATGAAGCATTTATTTAATATGAATATGTCAAAAGTTGGATCTGGTGTTGATCAACAACCTTTGACCTAACAAATCTCCAAAACTATTATGAAACCAGCTCACAAAAAGATAGAAAAGATAGATCAACGCCTTAGAATTCAGCCTCTTCGAGGGGGCAACCTCCTTTACATTACACAAATGAACAATTATTCGATGATACAAATGACAAGACCTCCTTTCTATATATAGGAGTATAAGGGGTGATAATATAATCAGAGCCGACATAACAATAATAATGAAAGGGCACAATAATAACAATAGTGGGCTTCTAATTGGACTACATGGTACAACAATATAATAAGGGGGTTGTACTAATAACAATAAGGGGTTACACTAGTAGTATAGGAGCCTAACATGCCCCTCTCCTTCAAAAAGTGTTGTCCTCAATGCTTGAGTAGTTCTTGATGCTTCTGTATAAAGTTCTTATCCTTCCATGTGAAAACTTCAACAGGTAAGTTCTTCCACTTGATGAGATGCTTTGAAATTGATCAATTTTTTAGTTATTGACTTCTCAGTTCTGTAAATGCTTCAGGTTCCAATATGATTTTTCCTTCCTTGTCAAGTTCTAGCAATATTGTTGGAACCGGGATATTCGGCAACTTTTGAATGAGTTCCCATCCTGCTTTTCCATTCTTCCATTCATACCTTCCTTTGTTTATTAAATTTGGTTGGATAATTGTACCAACCTCTACCATTTCTGCAACCATATGTTCAATTTCACTCCTTTGGGCATATGGATATCTATAAGTCTTGAAATTTGGAGGAACACATCCTGGAATAAAATGAATAGCATGATCATGTTCATGAATACATGGGAGACCTTTGGGAGTCTCAAATACCTTTGAGTTATTGTCCAAGACTTTTTGGAGATCTGGAGAAATACACAATTTCGATGTGCAAACAGTTAGCAAACATAATTGTGCAATTACGCCTCGTTGTTCTTTCTTTAGAAGCTTTGTCATTATGTCAGAGTTGATTATCTTTCCTGGTTTCCCTGTGATACCCCTTAATTCAACTTCCTTTCCTTCCAAAGAAAATTTCATAAAAATTTCTTGAAAATTAAAAGCTGTTGTACCCAAGGATTGTAGCCATTGGACTCCTAGTACAACATCAACACCACCCATTGGAACGGAAAACATTGGGCTATTCAATAAATATTCTCCCATGGATAGCTTGATATTATGGCACTTTCCAAAGCAATTTATGGTTCCTCCACTTACAACCGTCACTTGACACTCTGGTGTTGGATCTAGGAAGCAATTCAAGTCCTTGGCTATCGTACAATTAATAAATTATGGGCACTACCTGAATCAATCAACACTTTTACCTTTTTCTTCTTGATATGTCCTTCTATCTTCATAGTTTGAGGAGTGATAATTCTGATGAATGCATTATAAGATATGGTCGGATTCATTTCTTCTTTCTCTGGGGTTGGTTCTTGGTGAGTATCCTTTTCTTTTGATGTTTCTTGATACTTTTCTTCTTAATATTTCATTTTTTAAACCTTCTTCTTCTTGATATGTCCTTCTATCTTGAGAGTTTGGGGAGTGGTAATTTCTTCCAATGCTTTACAAGATATGGTCAGAATCATTTCTTGATGCTCGATGTGACATTTCACTTCTTGAACATTTTTCTTCTTGATATGTCCTTCTATCTTGATAGTTTGAGGAGTGGTAATTCTAGCCAATGCATTACAAGATATGGTTGGATTCATTTCTTATTTCTCGATGTGTTCTTTCACTTCTTGAACCTTTTTCTTCTTGATATGTCCTTTTATCTTGAGAGTTTGAGGAGTAGTAATTCTTGCCAATGCTTTACAAGATATGGTCAGATTCATTTCTTCTTTCTCTGGGGTTGGTTCCTGGTGTATATCCTCTTCGTTTGATGTTTCTTGATCCTTTTCTTCCTCCTCTTCATAATCTTCTAAAATAATTTCTTCTCAGCACACTTATGACCTTTACTGCATTTGCTTTCACAATTGTAACAAAGCCCTTTTTCTCTTTTTCCTTCCAATTGTCGTGGTGTCACCCTTGTAAGTTGTGGAAGGCTAGGAGAAACAACACTTCCATGTTTATAGTTGTGAGGGATAGAATTCATTGTTTCCATAATTTTTCTTTCCACTTTTCTTGCCAACCTGAATGCCTTCTCCAATGAATCAGGTTCCCAAAGACGAACCTCATGTTGAATGTTATCCTTTAAAGTCCCTATGGAGACATCAATCCTCTGCTTCTCTAGAATACCATTTTCTCTTATATTCAATTTTTGAAAGTCCTCAATGTGCTCTTCCATTGAATACTTTTGTTTGATATTTATCAATTGGCTAAAGAAGGTGTTTCTCTTTGTATCCTCATAAGGTGCTATCATTTCCTCCGTGAAAATTGACCACGTGACAAGTGGTTTACGAGAAAAAAGCCCTTTATACCATAAAAATTGATTCAGTTCTAAATAATTAGATACAATACATACCTTTTGTAACAATGGTACACCATGTAAATCAAAATATTTATCCATCTGTAGTATCCAATCTATCAAATCCTTGCCATCAAACTTCCTCATCTCGCTTTTTCTTGATTTTATGAGCTCTATCTTGAAACGAATGTAACTCTGTAATTTTGGATCTTCCAGTTTTGAAATCGTGACCTGTAGTAGCCCTCTACGTCCTCTTTCCAATTCCACAAGTCTTATCCAAATTGGATTCTCCAAGGAAGAGTTATGCCAAATCTCCCACGGTGACTTGATTATAGACTAGTTCAGTAGAGCGAACTTGTACGATGTGCCACGTGTTACTGTTTCGGCCTTTGGATCTGAAAAATGTATCAAGAAACTACAGTCCATCCTCGTTCTGTAACTTCTGACGAAATTTCAATCTGATGCTCAAAACAAAAGTTATGACTATTTTCCCCAGGTCACCTGTTTGGAATGTAATTCGGGAGTCTATAAAAAGGCCAACTTCCTTAGATCATATCTCCGCAAATGTAGCGCGAAAAGCTCTGAAATGTAGAGAAAACTTGTACGACATGCCACATGTCACTGTTTCGACCTTTGGATCTGAAAAATGTATACAAGAAAATATAGTCCGTCCTCGTTCTCTAACTTCTTACAAAATTTCAATCTAATGCTCAAAACAAAAGTTATGACTATTTTCCCCAGGTCACTTGTTTGGAATGTAATTTGGGAGTCTGCAAAAAGGCTAACTTCCTCAAATCATATCTCCGCAAATGTAGCACGAAAAGCTCTGAAATTTGTACCTGTGGTTCAGAACGATTTTGGCCCAAATGGATTTATTTTTTTTGCGTCTGAAACGTCGCAGAAAAAAAGTTATAGCGCAAACGCCACAATGACCTATTTGGAGCAGTGAAACCCTAGAATTCAAAGTTCTGGTACCAAACGTTATGAAACCAGCTCACAGAAAGATAGAAAAGATAGATCAATGCCTTAGAATTCAGCCTCTTCGAGGGGGAAACCTCCTTTACATTACACAAATGAACAATTCTTGGATGATACAAATGACAAGACATCCTTTCTATATATAGGAGTCTAAGGGGTCATAATATAATCAGAGCCGACATAACGATAATAATGTAAGGGCACAATAATAACAATAGTGGGCTTCTATGGGGCACAATAATAACAATGGTGGGCTTCTGTGGGGACTACATGGGTACAACAATATAATAAGGGGGTTGTACTAATAACAATAAGGGGTTACACTAGTAGTATAGGGGCCTAACAAAAACATTGTTCTTACCCACTACTTGCTTCTTGCTCCTGCAATTTTGTTTAGGGCACAATATGCAGCCCACACGATCAACACTTAAGCCCTCTAATGACTGCAATTTTCTTCGGAGAGAACCCTCCACTGCCACACTACCCCTTCTAGCCGTGTTTGACCCCAAACACAACTCTTAAAGGCAACCCAGCTACTGGCTAAGGCCTGCGACCTAGCACAACAACTGCTTTAGCTTACAGCCCCCTCGAAACACCACCACATAGGCTTTAAAAAACAACGTTCTTCTCCTATTCTCCTTGGCCTAGAAAACCCTTCAACCTTGCCCTAATCTGCACTTAACATCAACCCAACAAACTTGTCTTAGTTCACAAACAATCCGTTGTCACCTACAACAATTTCACGTTGTCTAGGGCAGACTTTCCGACGCTGATCCAAGTCTCCTTCTTACTATGGTTTGGCTCCACTTTTATCCTAAAAACTATGACCTAGAACAACCCTTAGATAGCCCTCAAACAACCCTTTCTCACCACATGATCTACATCAAACATAGAAACCCACGCTGCCTTCTAGCCCTCCTTACGTTGTCCCTTTGACTCTTCTTCTCCACCAAAAATTTTAGAGCTATCCTTGAGATGTATTGACACCAATGGATGCTTAAAATGACTCAATACACTTCATATTTATACATATATGAAGGATCAACACCACATTTGAAGTGACACTTATCAAGTCGGCCTACTTGACAACCAAATTAATTATGTCAACTTCAAAAATTCATATCTCTCTAATGACAACTCGGATTCGGATGATTTTTGATGCATTGGAATCGCCTTTCTGAGCACTATCATCCTCATCTTTCACATGCTGTGAATCCATCATGGTTGCCCCAAAAACACGATGGGTGCCAAAACCCCACACTTGGGTTCTAAGCCCACAAGCTGCCCTTGTGGCGTTTTGTCCTCCAAACCTTGAGCCCTAGGGCTTGGAGTACCTTCCAAGATACACAATTCAACACTCCCTCTTAGCGATGGAGGTACTTCCAAGACTAGGAAGTATCTTGTCATCATCATCACCGCTCGCAACAGTTTCACAATTCTTGGCGTTCACAATCACAACAATCCCTGTATGGTAAACTACGCCCTTCTCAAAAGTGTCATTGTCATTGCCAGAAGCAACCTGCTTCTTATTCTTATCCTGTAATGTCTTCCACTCTTTCCATGATTCCTTCTTGGTAGTTGCAGGATAACCCTTGCTCACCACTGACCACATGCTCTTCTTGGGCTGCAGAGTCTCCTTCTGAATCTGCAAGCTCCCTCTCGAACTAGACTCCTTCTGAGTCTCTGGAACCTAGATCTTCTCAAAAAAGTGTACCTTCCTCTCGGGAACCTGTGCCTTCTCCTCTGAAGCCTACACCTGCACCTGCACTTGCTCCTGCTTCTCTGGAACTTGCACCTATCCCTTCTTTTTTCCATGATCCTCAGGCTTGGAAGTCAACCTCTAGAGACCATGCTCTCTAACTTCAAGTACAATCACATAGGAATTAGAGCCTCCAAGCCCAAGTCTTGCCTTTCGATCCTGGAACAAGACCTCAAACTCTTTCTTCTCCATCATCGAGATGGAGAGCACATTATATCTGAGACCTGGTACATACAATACATGATGGACCCGCATCATACATCCTGTCTCCATTCTTAATGACATAACACCCGATCCGCGGATCTCCAACTGACTCTTGGCACCCAATACCATGTATAACTTCAAGTCCCATCTAGCTAGAGTCTCAAAAGTATCCTATGACCCTATCATATGCTTCGTCGCACCATTGTCCATGTAACATCCATCCTCTTTGATAGTACTCTGCGAGAAATGAGAAATCATAGCAAAATCATCCTCTTCATCTTCCAATCTTCTAGCAAGCTCATCCATGTCTGCTTTATTGGAAATAAGGGCAACATGCTTCCCTTTTCTTTTCTTATCATCTCTCTTCTTCTTATTTAGACATCTTGATGAAAAATGACCCATCTCGCCACAGTTGAAACACTTGACTTTACTCAATTCCTTCTTTTTCTTACCCTTTATTCATGATGCAATTGCCACATCATCATTTGAAGCTTTTTGTTTTGGCTGAAGATCCTCGTCTCGCAACTCATCCTGAATGAAGTCATCCCACATCCTATCCCGGTTTAGTAACTTCTCCCTGGAAAC
Source organism: Pinus taeda (assembly GCA_000404065.3). Classification (NCBI taxonomy): domain Eukaryota; kingdom Viridiplantae; phylum Streptophyta; class Pinopsida; order Pinales; family Pinaceae; genus Pinus; species Pinus taeda. The sequence continues at coordinate 165,223 of APFE031735344.1, read as the reverse complement.
GGTTCCTATGATGAAGGGTTTGCATTCCTCAGTGAACCATTTCAAGGCAATCCTTACCATATCTCCATCTGAGACAGTCACACCAATTACGACAAGCTCATATTTGACCTGAGACAATCTCAACAGATATGAGGTCACTCTTTCACCCTTTATCATCTTGGTGAATTTCAATTCGTCCTCCAATACTAGTACCCGGTTCTCGTTCTTATTCTAGAACAAATTATGAAGAGACATCCACATCTCATGTGTAGTGTTCTTCCTAGACAAATGAGGTATTAGGGCATCCTTCACACCATCTAAAATGATCACTCTCACCCTCGCATCCAAATCTTCCCATATTTCCATCTCCTTAGGGTCGGCTGGCTTCTTGATCTCTTTCTCTGCAAAATCCTAGATCCTATTGGCCTGCAATATCAACTTGATCATTTCCTTCCATGGACTATAGTTGGACAACTCCTCCAACATGTCCTCATATCAGATAATTGCCTGTAACTTCAACATTGTAGTGAAACCTTCACCCACAATGTGACCAACTCCCTCTCACTTTGTACTTCGATGCGCACAACTCTGATTTACTTACTCCCAAAGTAGCTGAGACACGCTCTGAAACCATGTTGAATTTCCATGACCTTGGGTCTAGGTTAGAGTCTTAAAATCACTGACGCTACCAAACCAAGAATCTTAACCATAAACTACTTTGCACAACGGAAATATAAAGCAGTAAATCAATAGGCACAATGATACACAGTTTTAAACAAAATTGCACAATAATGTACAATCACCAATCTTCGTTAAATTAATCCAAATATGATAAATACAACAATCTATGGTTATAAGATACAATAACAAACTTGGCTGCAACACTTCTATGTCGTATCTTGTCCTGTCGGTCCATCGCACCCGTACTGCTCACTAGTAGTGCCTTTGTCCATCAAGGCACCTACACATCGAGACTTTAGGAGGGCTACCATCTATCACTATTGCAAGTCACATCTACTACAATGAACACAGGCTCATCAACTGTTCTCTGGGTTGGCCAATTCCTGAGCTCTAATCTGCCACGCTAGCAACAAATTTAGTTCATCAAAGTGTTGCACTTTGGCATTGTCCTTCACCCAACCTTTAGCTACTCTTTGTCCTTCAAGATAGCTCGTCTAGGGCTACTTTAGGTAGTCAATACACTGCCCTCCAATCAGATCTATGACACCCAATCTCGTCACTGTCGATTCTGCTCCTAAGATGACACTTCACCAGCATGGAATGTCATCTACATGGCACCAACAGGCTACACAAATATGTGATCCAAACTGGTCAACAATCTTTGACCCAACAAATCTCCAAAACACTATTATTACCCACTGCTTGCTTGTTGCTGCTGCAATTCTAGTTAGGGCACAATATGTAGCCCTTAACCTCCACACAGTCAGCACCTAAGCCTGTCAGTGACTGTGGTTTTCTTTGGAGAGAGCCCTCCACTGCCACGCTACTCCTTCTAGCCTTGTTTGACCCCAAACGCAACTCTTAAAGGCAGCCTAGCTGTTGGCTACGGCCTGTGGCGTATCACAACAACTGTTATAGCTTACAACCCCTTCAAAACTCCACCATATAGCCTTTAAGCAACATCGTCCTTTTCCTATTCTCCTCGGCTTGGACAACCCTTCAATCTAGCCCTAATCCGCACTTAAGATCAGCCCAACAACCTTGTCTTAGCCCACAAACAATCCACTGTCACCTACAACATTTTGGCGTTGTCTAGGGAAAACTTTCCCACGCTGATCCAAGTCTCCTTCTTATAGCGGTTTGGCTCCACTTCTGTCTTGAAAACTACGCCCTAGAACAATCCTTAGATAGCGCTCAAAAACACGATGGGTGCCAAAACCCCACACTTGGGTTCCAAGCCCACAAGCTGCCCTTGTGGCATTTTGTCCTCGAAACCCTGAACCCTAGGGCTTGGAGTACCTCCCAAGCTACACAATTCAATAATTACTATGTGTAGTCTAATTCTTTTATGTTTTGACTCTTTTCCGAGTATGCTTTTTGGTCAAATTTGTTGGAAATCTTGCAAGAATTTGTTAGAATTACAAATTTGAACTGCTTAATTTGCACAATCCAAATGCATCAAGGGTTTTAGGTGTTGTAGTCATTTAAGCATTTCAAACAATAAAAATTCATAGTCTAACCCAAAATTGTATATCATGTGTTAACCAAAAGTTTAAAACTTAGAAGTGTTGGAAAACATCACTTATTATTCCCTTTAACCTAATTGACCCAACAACATTAAAACTCTTCAAACTTTTAAATACATTTAATAACATTTTCACTATTAATAAATATCATAAATCACAAAATACTATATTTATGTATATTATAAATAGTAAGGCATCAATGGCCAAATTAAGTTATGGCCCATTCAAAATTAATACAACACTCTTATGTGGAAAAACAGATTCACTCAGCCACATTTTGAATGGCTGAAGTCTATTTGTTATAAGTTTTGGACGGTTTTCACTGTATATTTTCTGGTCTAATTTACTTATAATTAGGTTGGGATTTGTTATAATTACAAATTTGAGCTATAAACTCTTCACAATTCCAATACATTGAAAGACTTCCAAAATATTTAAATCTATATATACAACAAAAAATGATTTTAAACCAAAAAAATCAAAATTTAGAATTTTTTATTTATTTATTAAAACACTCCATAACACTCACGGGAATGAATGTTCTATATCAAACTATTTTTATATAATTACTTCGATAATAAATGCCGTAAAGTCCAATGCTTTCCTTTATTACTGTCGTTTTAAGTGATGAATTTTTTTTATTAACGCCGTGTCTTGTGCCAATCCAATTGATCACGGGCGTCTGTCCTCCTGATCACCAGATAATAAATCTGGTAAAGGCCAGTGCCTTCCTTTATCATTGTCATTTAAGTAAACGAAAAATTTATTTACAGGGAAGACTGTCATTACAGTAGACTCGTGCTCTTTCCGATGTACAGTTTGGTAATGGGTTGATTTAATGGATACAACGTGCGTATACACAGTAAGATATTGATAGCCGTAGTTTAACGATTATGTTTTTTTTAAAGTCATGGAAATTCTGGTCATATTTTGCAAAAATTTGGCAGGGATTTTTGTGAATCTAAGTAAAAATTGTCAAACTTTATAATGTTTTTGATATTGCTGAATCCATTTTCACCATCAAAAGCATGATTCAAACACTGCTTCTATAAGATTTTTTGAAATTTTTTTGCCCGGATTCAAGCCACTTTTAGCCATCAGGGCAATTCTTCTGCCTCTGTATACAATGACTCAGATATTGATAGATTGTCTATATATATTATATCTTTTTAAAGAAGTTACCAGTTTAATTTCACAGAGTATTTATATTTCTATAAATTAGTGAAATTATTGGATGTAGGCCATTTTTTTGTTTTATCTTATAGAAGTCTTCTTTATTAATTTGGTGTTTGGGTTGGCCTAATCTTAAAAATAAATTATCATTATTATTATATTTTTAAATGGAAAATTTACTATAACTAAAGGATCAAATTAATATGCTGGACAATCATTATTAGTTACTATCTAGAAATATAAATTGATTCATCACCACCATTCAATGAAAATGAGGCTATATGCCAAATATCTCTTACTTTTTGGGGATTTACCTATATTTCCATTTAAAGAAAACCAACTTTTAACCAAACAAAATTAATTTTAAATTATAATCCACAACCAATATATTGCTAATAAAGAAAACCAACTTTTAACCAAACAAAATTAATTTTAAATTATAATCCACAACCAATATATTGTTAATATATTTGTTTTTTTTTTTTTAAAATTTTTTATCATTGATAAAAGATAAAATAAATAAAATATAATAATGTAGAATACAAAATAAAGTATTCTTGGTGTTTTTTTTAATGAAATTATAATATTGAGGAAAAATAAAATGAACCAAAAAAAATCATAAAATGATATTAAGTTGGGTTTGGAGTATGTCTTAAAAGTGCTTATGTTTAGCTAAGAGCTCTTTTTCTCATGTAAGGAAATAGGTTAGTGACCCAAGGCCTAGAGACATTTGGCAAGAGTGAGAGCCAATTCCTTTAAGGACCACCAACTAGTAATTATATGTGGGGTGATTTTCCTTGAATAACACTAATGAACCAATAGCTCATCGTAGCCAGTGATGGTTGTCCCCATTGATGATTTCACAACCAAATTATAGTAGTTTTTCCCACAATATAAAAAATAAATTAATAATAAATAGATAAATAATTTGTGATTTTTTTTAAAAAATTAAAAATTTAGTTATATAATATTTTATAAAATGTATAATTAAATTTGTATACTAAAAATTTCATAATAAAATTATATAAATTATAAATTTTGATTGTATTTACAATTATAAATTTTGAAATGTTTAATAGTTATATTTAATTAAAATATTGGGAAGATTTATAAAGGAGAAAGTTTCACAGAGAGAAAAATCACATATTCTCTAAAAACACATGTAACGTATGAGGTTATGAGAGTGTTGTGATGGGTATTTGTCTCAACACTTTTTTGAATGTACCATGTTTCATGGACCTACTATTTGAATCAAGATGTTTTTTTTTCACAAGAAAAAATAATTTTCTTTTATTAATTAAAATTAAAGTTATATAATCAAATTTTATATCTTGATGACCGAGATTCATTCACATAACAATTCTCATAATATCCTACATATGCCATAGGGCATATACTCCTAAAGCTTATATAATAGCCAAAACAAGGACAAAATATATTCATCAACTACATTTTGTGGACCAAGACCAAAAATACAAAATTATGAGATGTTGGCAAAGTTGGGGGGAACTTCACCACCAATTCACTATTTTCACCTATAACAAAATACCATATGAATCCACGAAGCAGACAAGGGATATATGGATCAAAAAGTCAAATAAAAAACAAATATCATAGTCAAAATCCGCAAAAAAAAAAAGGAAAAAAAAAAGATCAAAGTAACCAAAACCATTCCTGTGCTAGAAGATGAAAACCCTCGATCCAAATATAACACCATTGACAAGACATTCAAAATGTATCAAACCCGACTGAAAGGAGGCCCCACATTTGGATAAGGCACCCTCCATTGTATTCTGCCTATGGGTGTCCCTTCTTACTTATTTTGTGAGAAAGCTAGAAAAAGGAAGTGACGAACTTATAACACGACATTTCAAATATTTTTCTTTCTTTCTAGAAAGTCATTAATGTAGATTAAACACTTAAGGAAGAAATGCACTAGCACCTAGTTTTTACAAGCCATGAAACCTTCGATGGAGTTATGTTAGTGCGTAAAGATATCTAGTAGAATCAAGCTTAGATCTCATAATAAGGGGAGCATATGAATGTAGAATGCTTTTTGGTGTAAGGGTCTAAATATATTTGACAATTGTGGTGCTCCTAGGGAATATGGTGGTCTATCTCAATGCAAAGCTAATGAGAACAATCTCAAAGTTGTGCTAGGATAAATCTCAAACAAAAAGGTCATTGGAGTCCAATGTACCTAGGAGGTTTAATGAATCTATCTCCAATGTAAAGATATAGACTAAAAGAGTGATGAGCTTTAGGGAAAATGATTCTCTAGACTTTAAATATGTAGATAGAAAGCAGACTTTGTAGATCTCACCTTCAATGCCTATCTCTATTTGTCTTTTATAAAGATCTTGAGAATCCACTAATTTTTTTATGGAAGTGTCCTATCAACATCAAATTTAACTGAATAAAACAACAAAAAAAATTCTTACATACCCAAAAAAAAAAAAATTTCTATCAACATCAAATTTAACTAAATAGAACAACAAAAAAATTCTTACATACCCAAAAATCCACCTAATATTTTTCACATATAAATGTGAAACATAGTGTTTAAGGTAACCAAACAAAAAATTACCCTACTTTTAAACATATATATCATCATGCCACTTAAAATATCACTAAAACCATGAATAAAACACTAAGAAATTAAAAAAAAAAAAAAGGCTATTACTTAAAAATTTATCTCCTGAAAATATCCTAACGCTAAAGTTCTATTGCTTCTCAAAGATGATGACAACATTCCATGAGCATGTGAACTTTGCACTTTGCAGCTTTTGATGGGTATATTCGCAACTCACTTAAGTAAAAGCAACCAACTTCTGATGATGTAATTTTGTTTTTTATTTTCAATCATATGATTTATTCCTGGACTTTAGGATGTGCATATTCATAGACCCTATGATGGAGTTATGCGTTGGCTTTTTCAATCATATGATTTATTCTTAGACTTTATAATGTTTTTATGTTTTGGCTTCTTCCATCTTAAATCATTCAACTCATTCAAGAGTAGAGTTAGGTCTAATATTTCATTCGCATACTCCCATGTTTGACATTGATTATTAATTATGGTGAAAGTATGATAGTGACATTAATTTTTCTTTTGTCATGATTAAGTAAGCTTTGCTAGGGATCCTTTTATCTTTTAATAATGTTTAATGTATGCATGATGTAAAAATTCCGATATACTAACTTATATAAAAATGTTTATGATTAATAAGTTAAAGGTAAAGTGATGAGAAGTTATCGTGTCCTGTAGCGTGATATAAGTGTTTCATTTTATTATTAGTTTTTATTTTATTTTTATCTTTTAATATTTTCTAATGTATCCATGATGAAAAAAGTCCAATATATGTTTATGATTAATAAGTTAAAGGTTAAGTGATGAAAAGTTATGGCGTCCTGTAGCATGATATAAGTGTTTCATTTTATTATTATTTTTTTTGGCTAGCCGAGAAGAAGAAAAGTGAAAGAAAAAGGCCTAAAAGAATTAAAATGAAATTTGGCTTATGTATCAAGTGTTCACGAACGCCTAGAAAGAGCATATGTTACCCTTTGGTAGGTTTTTCGGAAGTGCTTTCTTGCTAGGGTTTTCGTATTTAGTTTTTTTGTCCGTCTCCATTCAAATGAAGGCGTTGTCGATTGCGGTGGTATTTTGGTTAACGTTTTTTTTGTCAGTATCATGGTTAACATGTCGACTAAATGTATGATACATGGGGTGGTGGCTCTTGGTTTGAGATCTATGCTTTTTATCTGGCATCACATGATTTTTGCGTGGTGTTACAAGTCTTGGAGCATTTACTCTGGTCTTGTCAACTTAAATGCATGTAGGTGGTTGCATTTGGATCTAAGTACGAAATTATTTTTGGCACTAGATTTCTGTCATTAATGCTTAAGATGGGTAGGCTCTCTCATGGAGGATTGGTTGCGAAGAGAGGGTTTCCTGACACACAAGTAGAGCTCGTTCATGAACATATGTTTCCTGAGTTTATTGGGTTGGTTAAAGAATGTGACCTGTCGTACACATATCTTGCCATGACTATCGCTCCCACTGGTTATTTCACTCAATGGCTCCATCCTCTCACGTCCTTGCCCTGCTTTATATCTATGGGTAAGATCTCATGGTGGAAACATTTTTATGTTGTAGTTTTTGTTGGTCAAGGATCTCAATCATCAAGTTGTGTGTGGATGAGAAGGGTGGCTTCTTCTGGTCCTGAGGGAGGTTTGTTTTCTTGTCACTCTCCTTAAGTTTCTTATGCTATTCACTGATTAATCCATCAGTGGTCAATTTCTTGCTCGATAGTTCAGTGAATCACTGTAAGGGTCAATGTTCTTTGTGTTCTTTTTACATAACTCAGGGTACGGTCCCTCTTTTGAATTGGTGGCTATGTTGCCCAGTGCGACGCCTCAAATCTCCGACTCTATCAGAATTTCTTTCAGTTGCCAATGCTAGCTTGCAAAGTTTGGTATCCTAGTACCTTATCCTTTTGGTTTTGATAATTGCTACTACTCGGTTCGAACTAAAATTGGCCTAATGTTTTTTCCATTTCTCATTCTCTATCCACTCAAATTTCAAGATTTCGGAGAGTTAAGGTTGTCTTTCATTTTCATGTTTTGTGGCGTCCTAATCTACCTTCTTCGGCCACACAGTTTGATCTCGCTTGCTTCTATAATGGTTGTTGTTTTCCTGGCACAAAGTTCCTACCCACCTTTGAAATTGTGTATTCCCATCCCTCTACTTTCGAGTGTTGTCTTTTTCCTCCACGTCTAAAGTTCATATGCAACCATGCTCCCTCGACAAAGACTACCTAACCGTCATGGTGGTGCACCAAGTTCATCTTCTTCACCTCGCTGACATTTGTTTGGATGCGAGTCCGTGGCCACCCACTTTGACTCGGTTCCTCTTGAAGTGAGGAATGAAATTCTTCACCTATAGGCAAAGGAGTTTGGGGCTGCATATACTTTTCTGATTCTAAGATTGGAGGTAATAACCTCAAGTGGGTTCCTGATCTAGGGAAATTTTGCAAGCGAAGGCTTCACTTCCTCCATTCTATCTCTTTGCATCGTCAGTTGGAAACACTATTAAGTATGATCATTCGTGATAAGAAATTCAACAATTACAAGTTGTTTACAAGTCAGGAGGAGATCACGATAATTATATGGGAAATTCGTTACAACTTGGATGACATCGTGGCCATGCTAGCTAGGGTAGAGTGGTTTGTTGTATCTAACTCAAATACTGACTCAAATGAGTAGTAGGAGGTTCCTGCAGTCATTAATACTCCTATTGGGATCTCTCCTTAGGAAAACTCCTCTCCTCTCTCTATTGTCATCATATCAGACTAACAATCCACCAAGGCTATCACACTAGTTTTTATTGTTGGTTATTATATGTTTTTTTGTGCCATGTTATAATGGATTGATAAATATGCTAGTGGGTTGATGATGTTATTGTGGAGAAACTTTTTGTACTTTCATCTGGGTCTGTTTCAGATTCAAATGAAAGCAGTTGGTTTGTAAACATTTTTGCTATAGTTACCTCGTTTTGCATTGGCTCAGGGTAATCTCATTCTAGTAACGTTGACCTCTGGTAACGATGGTGTCTATACAGTCACCCTTGATTAAAGACATGATATTCCAAGATTTTTTTTTGGTGTATGAAGAGCTATCATTAGAATATATTTTATCATTAATAGAAATCTATTGACGAAGCCTGCAAAAACAAAAATCAATGAAGATGTTGTAGTTTTGAGTATCATTAATGTATTAGTAAAAGTCAATTTATTAAACAATTTTATTTTGTTTTGTAAAAAAATGGACCTAATATACAAGGTAACCTATTTTCACGTTGGGTCGACAAACAAAGTTGTATTTTATTAAGCTTTGGTTAAGTTAACAAGTATGTATGTTGGAAGAGTGAATTCAAAAGGACAAGAATATTGTGTTGGAACGTCATTGACAACTTCATTTCTATGATAGAGGTTTCTAATCTTTTTTCATGTGAGCTAAAATGAGATAGGGGTCTCATATTTAGAAGGTGATGGTGGTTCTTCATGGGTTTGAGAGGAATATATTTAATCATTATTACTTGACTTCAACCTCAAATATGATATTCTTTAAGTTCTTTATATTTAGGTTAAGTTATGACATTTTCTCCTTATTTTATGGGATGATAAATTTTTACTACTCACCATAAATGCTTTGGGATGATTTATTGTTAAAGCCGAGAGAAAAAAAATAATATATTCACTTTTATAAGAATATGTAATAAGGTGAAATTAGAAAAATATCTCTTAGAAGTTTTTCAGCGAAAAATTTGAATAACTAAACATTTTTTCAACAATTAGACTATGATTAATTATCTTTCAAGTGAAATCATTTCCATGAATATGGCCATCAAAAAAATCTAAACAAAAATTGAATTAATCACTTCAAGTGGATTAAGGTTTCATCTCTAAAATTAATAGCAACATAAATATGTAGGAGCAACAAGAGTCTCACCCAAGGAAAAATAAAAATCAAAATATGTGGACCTAACAACCCAAATATTTGAACAACAACATACATGAGGTTCTTTGGGAGGGTAACCTCCTTACAAATGAATCCCTTGGTGAGGAACAATAAATATGAGAAGAAGCTCCATCATCCTTTTCTCCCTATAAACGATCTCAATCTTCACCCTTAGGCCATCAAATAGATCAAATATAATTCATGCATTCCTATGAATAGAAATTAGCAACTTTATTTCTTGAATATCACATGAATAAGTTGGTTCATAAACAAAATATACAAAATAAATAGGATTTGGATAACACAAAATAATCGATATAGTTAAAAATATTATATTGAATCAAATATAAACTACATTACCATGTGACAATGTGCTTATAACAATGACTAGTCACAATGGTTAATAGGTCATGTCTTTTAGATAGGACATGTCTTTTTGTTTATTATTAATTGTTATTGATGTTATTATTTATTAATATTGATATTTTTCTATTTATATAGTTATGTTCATTACATTACACACCCCATTTAAAATGCTTTGTCCTTGAAGCATAAAAAAATTGTGTCTTTGTTCTAGTTTATAATGCCTTGTCACAATTCTTCATTCTTGAATTGTTCATGGTTGAGGACATGAGACAATATGATCTTCTAATAGTTGATCATAGTTGTTAAATTGTTGATCCAAGTGGATATTGGTCACCACCCACCTATTCCACTAGGTCATTGCATAATTTTCTTATTTTGGTAGTTCTCTATTTTTGGCAGTTTCAAACCCTGAACTTCTAAAGTCGTTTGAGGCCCTAAATGGTGTTTTTTGGGAAAATAGGCCAACATGAGTCTTTTACAATTGTTTTTAGTTGAAATTTTTTCTCCTTGGATATACCGTTCTAATGGGCTATTGTGCACGCCAAACAAAGATCATATACCAAAGTTATGACCCTGAGAAGTTGATGTTCGAACTTACCCCATCAAGATCCATAAGCCTTTGGCACTTCATCTCCTAGAGTTAGGGTTTTGAATTTTTAAGGTTTTTCTTTATTTCTTCATGATAAAAAAGTATTTTGAGCCTCATTGCAACACAATTCAGAAGACGCATGACCATCACATCTCTTATAAGAGATAAGTTACCATAGTTCAAGCTGTTTTGCTTTCATTATGCATGCAAATAGTTTTAGCATTTCTACTTATTAATTGAAGTTTTGTTTCATTGTATCTCTATATTTTGATTTTAAATTTGTATTTCATTTCATTCCCTTCATAAATCTAGATCAGTGGTATCAGAGCAGTATGTTTTTTTATGTTTTTATGTGCATGTCCCTAATGAGGTTGGGGTATAAGGAGTTGGGACTCGAACTACTTGAGCCCTTAAAAGACTGTCTTCACCGACCTTGACAACTTCACATGGAAGAAGAAAAGAAAGGCGAGGGACATGAGATCCTATCATATTGTTGCTTGAAAAATCCCTCGAGCGATAAAGGAACAAGATGATGGATAATTTATCCCATATCCTTCGGCGGATACCAATAGGTGATGCGTCTTCATCCAACAACCACTTCAAAGGTGTTGACCCCTTCAAGGTACAGGTTAAATTCGATATTTCTATATTTAAAGGCCAAATAAATGCATATGCTCTAGATAAATGATTAAATTTGCTAGAAGGATATCTTTTAGTCCATAAATTTTCTGATAAATAAAATATTACTTTTGGACCCGTAAAGGGTGCCCCCCATATCACGAAATGGTGAAAAACTTTCTCTAAGAAAAGGGCCATGGAGGAATCCCCCTATTTGCAGTCGCACCCTTTTGGAACTATTTTAGGGATGTCGTTAAGGAATAATACTACCCTGTTGGAAGCTACGAAGACAAGTACATACAATGCACCTCACTATGGTAGGAAATGGACCAAGAAGTGGCAGAGTTCACAGATATGTTTCATACCACAAAGTTGGGTGTCAAGGACTCTGAGCAAAATCTAGTGCTCCAGTGTTGTGGATACCTACACAAATACATCTAGGCATAAATGGAGTTCCTATACATCTCCTCGATTGACGCAACATATCGATATGCTGTCAAAATCGAGAAAAAATTTAAACAAAAGAAGTGAGACTTTGGGTCTGTGAATCCAAAGTAGGACAAGGGCAGCCCCAAACCGCAAAACAAAGGAAAAATCTAGGGAGGAACACCTAAAAGAAAAAAAAGGCATTTGAGCCTCATTGTAACACAATTTAGAAGGTGTCTAGCCATCACATCGCTTCTCATATATAATCTACCACTGTTTGAACTAGTTTGCTTTCATTCTGCATGTAAATAGTTTCAACATTTATTTCTATTAATTGAATTTCAATTTCACTGTATATATTTATTTTGATTTTAAATCTATATTTCATTTTATTCTCTTCTTAAATTTTTATGAGTGGTATCATAGTGGTTTGCTCTTTCTCTTCCTTTTTTGTGCATGTCCCCAACAAGGTCTGGGTATAAAGAGTTGGGACTCGAATTGCTTGAGCTGTTGCAAGTCATCCTCACTGACCCCAATGACCTCCCATTGTAGAAGTAATGAAATATGAGGGAACACAAGATATTATCAAATTATTTCTTGAAGAATCCCTCAAGCGACAAAGGAATGAGATGATGTATGATTTTCCCAGGTCCTTTGGCACATGCCAATATCCTAGCAACCACTTCGGAGGCATGCCCCCTTCAAGGAACACGTGAAATTTGATATTCCTATATTTGAAGAATGGACAAATGCATATGCTCTGGATAACGATTAAATTTGATGGAAGGATAATTTTCAGTCCATAATTTCTCCAATAGAGAAAAGATTACTTTTGCGCTCCTAAAGGGAACCCCCCATGTCAAGGACTAGTGGGAAACTTATCGTGACAAAAGGGCCATGGAGGAATCCCCCTTATTTTCAATCACACCCTCTTGGTTCTCTTTTAGGAATGGTGTTAAGGAATAATATTACCCTGTTGGAAGCTATGAATACAGGTACACAAAATGGACCACACTACGACAAGAAGGGGACCAAGAAGTTCCATAGTTCATTAATATGTTTCATACCTTGTGCATTAAGTTAGGTATTAAGGACTTTTGGTGACATTTGGTTCTCAAGTATCATGGATGTATGCACAAATAAATCCAGGTAGAAATGGAGTTCCAGGAGATCTCCTCACTTGGTGCAACATATTGATATGCTATCAAATTCAAGAAAAAAAGTAGATAGAAGAAGTAAGACTTTGGATTTGCATATCCAAAGCAGGGCAAGGGAAGCCCCAAATCGTAGAACACAGAACATAGTCAAGGAAGAACACTCTACAAATAAATGAATGGGAAAGTGGTGTGAGTTCCACAAGAGCCTCACTCAGAACACAAATGAATGTCACACAAAGTAGTCACTAGTGGCTAAGCCAAAAGCTTCAGATTCAGATGTAGGTTTTGAATTTGAACCAGAACCCAACAAGGGGAAACAAATCATTAATGCAGAACAATGTGCCACCATTTCCACCACCAAGGTCCAACAAAGTGAGCCTATATCTAGAGGAAGGTGAGCATCTCTTCCACTCCCAAACATGGGTGAAGGGTGCACCACTGAGTTTCATTGTTGATATTGGGATTCAAAATAACCTCATCTCAACAAAGGTTGTTAAGTAATTGGGCATGCTAAAAATGCCACACTCACAACCATACACCATAGGGTGGCTCCACCAAGGGCGATATCTCTGCTTCAGCTAATATTGTCGCATGCCCTACAACATCAAGCCTTTCACGGATAAGGTATTTTGTGATGTTGCTCCCCTTGTAGTTTGTGATGTTTTATTAGGCTAACCATACTTGTCGAAGCATCATGCTATATATGAATCCAAACCTTATACTGTTATTATTACTTTGGGCATAAAATTATACAAGATACCAAAGGTGACCTCACTTATTTCCATTTCTTTGTTCTATATTAAGTAATTCAATAAGATCATCTCCTAAACTATGAAATTTATTTTCTTCCTGATTCACTCTTAAAGTAAGGGGAATATCATGGCCACATCCATGGTCACTAGAAAGGGATCCTCCATGCAGCAATGACAAGTGGATAAGGTCATGGAAGAGTATAGGGACATCTTCTCCTCATCCATGGCAGTGCATTTTCACTGTCAGGTCAAACATTCAATTGACCTAACCCACGGCACACCTCTACCTATTGGGTCAATCTACTATCATCCTTTTATGAAAAATGAGGAAATCAAGTAGCAGATCCATGATCCGATACAAAAATCAGCACATATGACTAAGTTACTCACCCCATGGGAGCCCAATCATACTTGTGCAGAAGAAAGATGTGTCCTACAGACTCTGCATTGATTATTTGGCTCTAAACAAAAACATAGTGAGGAACATATACCTGATTCCATGAATTAATGACCTTCTTGACCAGCTCAAGGGGGCCAAGTACTTCAACAATATTAACTTGAATTCTGGCTATCGCCAAGTTCTAATAGAACCCATAAATGTGTGGAAGACTATGTTCAAGTCCAAGGAGGGTCTTTTTGAGTTGTTGGTCACGCCCTTAGGTTTGAAAAATACCCTTACAAATTTTATGAGGTTGATGGGTAACATCTTACAACCTTTCACCAACTCATTCATGGTTGTATATCTAGATGATATCCTCATCTTCAGTCAGATTTGGGCAAAGAACTTGCAACATATTTGGTAGGTCCTTCAAACTCTGCAACAACACAAGCTATGTGTTAAGTTGGAAAATTCTCCTTTGGCATTGCCAAGGTCCAATATACAAGTTACATTATTGATGAGTAAGGTGTGCATGTGGATTTAGCTATGATACAAGTCTTTCAAGATTGGTCGGTCCTGGAAACTCTAACAAATCTTTGCATCTTCTTGGGCCTTGCTAATTTCTATCGAACATTCTTGCTGGGATTCTTTCATATCATATGGCCCTTGAGCCAAGTTACAAATGGTGGAGAAAAAGTGAAGTTTTTTTTGGTCTAAGTCACAACAGATGGCATTCATTTAACTGAAACAATGCCTTTACTTTACACAAGTCCTCACCTTTCAAAACTTGCAACAAACATTAGAGATTGAGACATATGCCTCCAACTATGTTATTGGTGTAGTCATCACTCACCAAAGGAATCTAGTGGCTTATCAGAGTGAGACACTCTCTAATACGATCTGTGATAAGGATATGTATTCCATTGTATAGGCCTACTAGAAATGGAAACATTATATTATGGGGAAGGGGACGATCATCCACATGGATTACAAGTCTCTTCAAATTATGCAGACATAGGGGAAGTTACAGAATGATCACCACTAGAAATGGTCCACATATCTCCAACAATTCCACTTGCACATTAAATACAAGAAAGGTATAACCAAAATATGTTGCAGATTACCTTAGTTGGCACCCGATTATGGCACTGAACAAAGTTATCAACTCTTGTGTGAACGAGACCTATGTATGGACACAAATATATAATATTGACTCAAAACTCACTACCACCTACAAGATGTTGATTACCAAAATTTCAGTTCTATACTTCCACCTTCAGGATGGACTATTGTTCTACCTAGGACACCTTTTCGTTCCTTCAAGTGAGCATGCCAAGTTGATCTAGGAGGCACATTAAAGTTGGGTAACAAGACAATTTTTCATGGAGAAGCCAGTGGTGGTATCGTAAAAGTATTTTTATTGGTAGAAACTCTAACAGGATGTATGCAAATATATTAGGTCCTTCACAACCTATGCCATTTCCAAACCAACCCTTAAGAAGCAAGGCTTGTACACCCCTTTTCCTACTCCTACCTGACCTTGGGAATCCATCTCCATAGACTATATATCTAGCCTTCCTTCTACCAAGCATGGTAATTACCATGTGTTTATGGTCATTGATAGATTTTATAATATGGCCATACTCATTGCCTACAAGAAGAGTATCACAATAGTGTCCACTGCCAAGCTTTTTTTTGAATGCGTTTGAGTACACTTTGGGATCCTACAGATAATTATATTAGATTGGGATAGTAGGTTCCTAAGTGCATTTTGGTGGAGCCTTTGGTCATTGTTGGACACCAATCTCACCAAGCTAACATCCTTCCACTCCTAGACTAGTGGTTAGACATAGGTTGTCAGTAGGATGATCATGAATATATTACACATGTACAACTGCAAGCATCCCTAAACATGGGATGAGAGTCTCCCCTATGTCCAATAAAACTATAAGAAATATCTCCATATATCAACTAGCCATAGCCCCTTTTAGGTGTGCCTAGGATTTCAACCATTGTGTCCCATTGATGTTGCATTGTCCCTTACAACTATATAGGTGGAATTTGCACATGTTCAAATCAAAGCAGAAAAAGCCACTAAATTTGTTGATCAAATTCAGCACATCCACCAACAAGTTTATGATATATTTCACAAGGCCAATAATAAATACAAACAATTTCATGATCAACACTAAGTTCCACCTAAGTTTCAAGAGGGAGACAAGGTTTGGTTTCATTTTCATAAGGAATGCTTTGCATGGGCCTATTAGAAGCTTCGAGCACTCTGCTATGGACCTTACACCATCACTGTAACACGCCTCCTCTCATATCTACCAACTTTCACCGACTTGCTTAGGGTAAACATGAGATGAGGGGCTACTGTGACATGACTTAACCTCCTAGATGACCTTAACGAAATGGCACTGACATAAAAAGGCCTTACTAACTTCCCTCATGTGTTACAAGATCTCTAGGAATTGACCAACAATTCCAGGTTTCCAACCCCTAAGATAAGTTTCTTTTTTCAGTGATCGAGACCCCCATTCGCTCCCATGATAAGGCCTCCAAGTGAGTGTAACCCTTCAGTCACTCCCATGGGCTAGGTTCCTAGTGATTATAGACTTTTTCAGGTAGTCTTGTGCCACCAACCACAATATTTAGGCCACTTTTTTAGGGCTAGGATGCTGACCTCTGCCCAGAACTTAATGAGACTTCTAGAAATGATAAATAACATAGAGAAAAAGCCTCTAACACAAAACTTACTCAAGGACTTGATCTAACCCGATCTAACCATGACATCCATTCTGTCAAACACATTGAGAACATGCAACCTACAGGTCATGAATGCATATATGAACATAGAGACCTAAAACTTATCTATGGTTTACCAAGAAGGAATAATTCCCTCTCACAATAGCTGCCATGATACCAATTAGGTCACGCATTCATTAACCAGTCATTCATCAACTAAAATGTGATAAATGGCATACTTAAATCTATCATAAAACCATTCTTATAACCTGAATATAATTAGATAATCAACAATGATAGAACAACCATTAAATCCACATAATAACAAGTACATTGACTCATAAAGACAAAAGGAACTTAGCTCTTAATAACCATATGAAAAATCCAACCAATTCAAGGACTTCCACGTACCACCTGAGCATAGATTGGGATGAACTTAATATTTCTTTCAACCAATCATCCCCATGCCACATTTCAATCATGAATGTGGGATCTCATGGGATAAACCAATCCAAAAACAACAAAGGGAATCGAGAAGTTAAACCACCTCTAGCCTCACACTATCGTGATCTCACATAAACTGGTCCTGAGATCACAAAACCGAACCGAGCTTCGATGCCTCATAATTCCTTCACCATCCATTTTGGAATTTTCCTATCTCCACCCACCTATTGAGGGCTTCTTGGAGAAAACCATCTCCATCGCCAACCCTTGGGATTTTCCTGAGACCACCTCACATGGATCCAAAACCTTCCGTCATTCAAAATCTCAATCGAGAATGAATCCCATCACACAGTGGCTATTTGGAAATGGCAAGGCAAGGCTAAAACCATTTTCAAAACCCAACAAAACCCATGCTAATGACAAAAACTAAACCAAATATACACATGCATATACCATGTATGCAAAAACTAGCTAGGAAATCATACATGCAACTTGTTACCTGCAAGTATTCTCATTGACACCGATTGATCCAACCTTTCCTTGCTTGATCCTTGTTTTCCTTGTCCTTCCTTTGCTTGCTTTCTTTCATTCTCCTCCTAGTTCTCTTCTCCTCTCTCAGACTAATTCCAAAACTCAACTGACAAAAGGCCCCAAACTGATGCTCTGATGTCTTTTTATTATTGATGCTTCTAATTTCTTCATTTTCTCTCTATTTTCCTTCAATTTCCTTATCACATGCAACCTGTGGCCTTTCACCTCCCTTTTCTCGTATTTTCCTTTATTTTCATAAAATAAATAACAATAATGCCTTTTTTTCTTTTCAATTCCATTGCCTTTGCCAATTTCCCCTAAGCCATAACAACAAGTGATGCCCACTAGGATACTTTTCTCAACATTCAACATGGAATATGTTTCCCATGACGTTTTTCTTATTTTTCCTTTATTAACTTTATTACATGAAATTTTAACCTGGGGCTGTTATAGACCCCTCCCCCTTAAGGGAACACCATCCTCGGTGTTCAACGACACCTACAACCAACAAAACAGATGAAAAACCAAAACATACTACCCATGGAGCTTTATAACCCAACTCGTTACAATATTTGCAATGAACAACCTGCTCAAAATAAAAAGTCATCATGAAAAACATGACAACATGACAACCATACCCCTTATTAGAGCTTTATAACATAGCTCATTACGGTATTTACAATATCAACCATACATAAATATGCACATATACCAGAACTGCTTTGCCTCAACCGGAAAACAATGAAGGATACATAGCACACATCTAATCAACCATCTACCATGTAGCTTTATCAAGCCCAAGGTGCTTGCACTAAAATTTAACTTGCTAGATTGCTCTATTCTAGAGCATGAGTTGTTTCCACTGCAATATGCACTGAGGCTTTGAATTGAATTCTCCTTTTGGCTCCACCTACAATACATACCAATTAATCACATGATCAACATCATTTACATATCTTTTAAGTAATGAAACATGGAAAACATCATGGAATTTCATTATCGGAGTCAGTGCAAGTCTTTAGGCCATTGGTCCAATCCTCTCAAAGATCTTAAAAGGCCCACAATACCAAAGTGCTAACTTCGCACATGACCCAATCCTCAAGGAGCTCTTCTTTGGGTTGACGTGTAAGTACACACACTCACCAACCTGAAACTCCTTACATTCCCTGTGCTAGTATATATAAATATTTTTCCTTCCTTGTGCTGCCTTTAGATTCTTCTTGATGATCTGCATTTCTTGTTCCATCTCTGCCAACATGTCCAATCCTATCAACACCCTGTTCACTAGATCACTCCAATTGATGGGAGTATTGCAACTCTGCTATAGAGTGCCTCAAATGGACTCATCCTTAGTGACTCCTGATAACCATTGTTGTAAGAAAACTCATCTTGTGGAAGATACTCCTCCCTCTTCCACTGTTTTTCCATCACATACATCCTCAACATATCCCCTAGGATCCTATTGACCCTCTTTGTCTATCCATCTATATGTGGATGATAAGTTGTACTGAAGGCCAATTTTGTACCCAAACATGCAAATAACTCCTTCCAAAACTTGGAAGTGAACTTAGCATCCATGTATGACACAATATTCTTCAAAATATCATGCAACTTCCCTATATCTCAAATGAAGACCTGTGCTACCTCACTGGCTAAATAAGTAGCCTTCATCGAATGAAGTGAGTAATGGGCCTCTAAATTAGACGTAAATTAAAGCCCATGCCTCTAAATTAAACATAAAATAAGGCCCATCTAACCATCCTTCAACACATTAAACCTCTCTTTTTGCACTAGATAATGTATTGTTAACTTTAATACGTTCATTAGGAAGGTTTATGAATAATTGCATATTTGGCCTAATATTATCTTTTTTTGTGGAATATTGGGCAGATTATGAAGATTTGGAGGAGGAGATAATTTAGGGACTTTCTCCCTACTACAGGAGGATCAATATTAAATAACAAATCAACAAGATATTATGGAATTATGACACAGATTGTGGAGATCCAATGATTGAGAAAATCTAGGAATGTGTTCTCTGCAACTTAATGTAGATTCCTAATATTGGGAACCAGGTCCACTAAGCAAGGGAATTTGGTGGGGTAAGATTCCTTCTTTCATGGGGAATTATTTCTAATCATTTTGTATAAGTACCAAATCAAATTTTCCTCTAGCGGTATATTTTTATTAGTCTTCTTGTGGAGAGAACTCATATTTTTGCAGCTCCATTATTATTTCTTGCATGGATGTAATTGTATTGATGGAAATAATGAAGATTGGTGACATGTTCAGCTTATAAATATTGGTATTTGTCATAGGACTATGAGTTTCCTTGGGCTTGGCCATCCTAGCAGCCTCAGAGCCCTTTTGTACCATTTTCTTTTCTTCTTTTCACTGCTTATTCACATGCATCTCTTGTTCTTGTTTCTTTATATTTCTGCATTTAGTATTAATGATTTCTTATTGTAGGATTGAGTTAAATGGTTGATGTAAGTTCTTTTGAAGGATCCAAAAAATAATTTCATCGTTGGAAAAATATTTGGAAGGTCATAGTAATCATTGAGCTACTTGGATTAGTTTGCTTATTCTCAAATCTAGATTTCTGGAACTCCTTTGTGGCAAATAACAGTAAATTTTTGCTATTTTTTAGAGCATTCTAACGAGCTTCAATTGAGTTGGTTACATTTTCATTAGATCACAAAAACATTCTAGTTAATAAAAAAAATTACCCCATTTCATTTTCACTTGATTAGGTTAGGCATTTGATAGATTTACTAGCTCACTAGTTCTCGAATTTCTAAATTTAAGACTAGTAATTTTCTGCTATTTTTTAACATGGGTTGAAAGAGGTATTTTTGAGTGATTCCACTTGGAATGGAGACCTAAGATATCTTAGTCAATAAAAAAATTTGTACCATCCAATTTGGATTTTATTTTCTTGGTCATTCGATGAATTATAACTTCTTATAGTAAATATGGAACATCTTGTAGTTTCATTTAGTAGCCTTCCAACATGCATATACTTACCTAGATTCACTCAAAAAGCTTAGTTATTGTCCCTTAGGGTTGAATAAATACCCCTAAGGTCTAAATCAATGATTAGGGAAGACTAAAGACCACTTAGGACTAACATTTAAGGTTTCCATTTCGAGCATTTCATTTTCTGCAAATAGTTTAAGATTTGATTTCATTACATGCACACCATTACATTTATGAGAGCAAAGGAAGGATACATTGTATGTTGCACATATAGTGTTGATACCTCTTAAGTTTGTACCAACCCTAGGTTTATAATTAAATTTGGTAGCCTTGGGAGTTGCAACATTCTTGTTGCAATTTCAGGGGTCATCTGTTTTTGGTGCCGTCGCTGGGGAGGTGTC
Organism: Pinus taeda; assembly: GCA_000404065.3. Taxonomy (NCBI): domain Eukaryota; kingdom Viridiplantae; phylum Streptophyta; class Pinopsida; order Pinales; family Pinaceae; genus Pinus; species Pinus taeda. The sequence continues at coordinate 143,955 of APFE031735344.1, read as the reverse complement.
AACGTATACATTGTTTTCTTCCCTAGCTGATTCCTTGAATTTAACTTTTTGTAAAAACAAAAAATATTTACATTAGAAAGATGTCATTTCAAAAATATAAAATTGCATTGCATTAGTGTTTTCATTCAATCATAAAAAATAAAAAAAACTCCAACACCAACCCACCCCCCCATTTGATCACGTGGTGCAGTAAGAGCCACACCACCATCCACTTTTGCAGGTAGAAGAAGAAGAGATGTGAAATAAGATAGAAGAATTGGATGGAGATGATGACAATGACGAAGATCCTATTTGATTTTCCATTCAAAATACTGAGATCAATGTGCATATGAAGAACATCCCTCCATCTTTTCTTCCAAACTTCCATGGTATGAGGTCACAAGATCCAGAAACCTTTCTCTTTGATTTTGAAATTATTTGTAGATATTATGGTTACTTGTTAAACACTCAAAAATTGAGATTGTTTCCGGCAACATTGAAGGATATATCTCTTAAATGGTTCATGAGTTTAAGGACTAATTTAATAAGATCATGGAATGATATGAAAAAAAACATTTCTAGAAAAATATAAAGATCATGATCTTAAAGAAGAAATCTTTAGAATGAATAAAAAATAAGATGAGAGTCTAGAGGATCTAATAAAGGGGTTCATGTATAATGTTAAGAGGGCAAAACTACATCATTTAGGATCCGACACACTAAAAACCCTCTTACTTAGAACAATTAGGGATGAGTGGATTGATATTCTTGATCTCATGAGTAGAGGTGATGTATACCAATTATCATTTGAAGAAATTTGTGAAACATGCAAACACATATCAAGAGGATGGACGAGAGAAAGTTAATCAACATCAAGATTGGTAAGTCAAGCTAAACTTGGAAGTTTGTTTAATGAATTTAAAACAAAAATTATGAGCAATCTAACCAAACAAGTAGAAATGTTAAGAAGGCAAGATGAGGAAAAAGAAGATAGTAATATTTGTGTTGTCCATGCAGAATCACATGCTATTAAATATTTCCCCTCATTACCAAGGTGGAAGGAATTTTACCAAGAGGACAATGGAGCAAGTTAATTGCCAATACAACTATGTTATGTAGATCCAAGAGGACCTTGGCAACCTATTCAACATGATATGATGCAAGATCCTAATTCACAATTTCAAGCTTGTGCACATCCATCTCAAAGTAATTGGAACACACCCTTTCCTTGGAAACATTGGCCATCTCAACCCCAAAACCAATATTGGCAACAAGGTTGGAAATGAACTTATGGGAGCCATCCACAATATATTCAATATTTTCCTCAATATCCTCCACATCCAACTCCATGTTATCCCTACCATCCACTTCCACCACAACCACAACCCCAACCACATCCATCTCAAATATCCACTCCCTTCAACTACCTGTACCACCATTTCTAAACTCACACATTGAAGTAGCTCAACCCACTTACAACATTGAGGTACAACACTTCAAAACATATCCTCTTGAGCTAAATGGTATTCACCATAACTCAGGAAGAGTATTGCAAAAAAGAGATTCTCTTGATATCATTGAAGGACCACATGCAGAAAAAGAAGATTCAAAAAAGAAGACCAAAGAATCACGGGTTGCACTTGATGAAGAGCAAACATCAAAATCAGATATTGAAAAAGCTCTCTCGTGGTTACCATCAAATCCTCCATGTATTCAAGAGAACAAACAACAAAAAGAGGAATATTTTAAGGTCATGGTAGAAGATAACATGAAGAATGATCCAGATAAGTAATCAAACTAAGGGCATCAAAGTTATATTGAATTTTGGTTCCAGAAAGTCACTAAGTTGCAGCAACACTCTCTTCTTCAACTATTCTTGATATCGTCAAAGTCAAAGAATTTGGTCTCTTACATCCAGGTACATGTCAAAAAATACATTTAAAGCCTACACATTAGTTTGTCTGTCATCTTGATGTCCACATGGCTCCAATCGAAGCATTATTATACTTGAAAGTGATTTTGTTTTTCAGGTAGATTAGGGTAGAAATAAATAAATAAAATGAAAAATAACAGAAAAAACAAAAATCTCAAGTGAAAAACTCCTTTGAGGTGCCTGATATTGGCTCATTGATTGAAAACCTCCATGAGGAGATCAATGGGTTGGAAAAAAGAGAAAAATAGAGAAAAATAAAAGATCCTAGGTGAAAACCTCCTCTGAGGCGACTAGGAAAACCTACTAATTGAAAACCTCATTGATGCAGCTAGTAGACCTAGAAGGAAAAAAGGGAAAATAAAAAAATCTTTGCTCCATGTATCTCTCTGATGAATGTAGATTCTCTCCAACATTTGCAAGCAACAAAAACAAGTTGGCACCAAAGAAAAGAAAAATTGGTCAAAATTCTAGTCAAAGTTGGACCTTTTCCTCATTTTCTCAAACACTCCAGAAGGACCAAGGACATGCAAATCCATCACCCTCATCTATTTCCACCATCCACTCATCATTCCCAAGCTTTTACCACTCATTTTCCTCGCTTTCCTGAAATACTACAGGAATGCCCTATTTTACTACAGGAAACAAGAATACATGGAGCATAAATTTATTTTTGTCATATCTTGAAAAAAATGCATCCATTTTCCAAAATGTTTCAATTGGAGTTGCATATGGATTATGGTAACATGATAAAGAGATTTTAGCAAATTTTAGTTCACGATTTTCGAGAAATCAACCTCCATCAACTTCAGCAATTTTTATTTTTTCTCGAGATTCGTGCTTCCATTGGCCAAAATTGTTTATGGGGAGGTTCATAAGGATGATGGAAACATACTTAGAAAATTTTAGGTCAATCCATTCTATCGTTTGGGAGATATGGACAAAACAATTACTCTACAAGAGGTTGTCTTAAATTACTACAGGAAGATCCTGTGGTACTACCAGATGGCCGAGAAGAAGCTACAAGAGGCAATATGATTGAGAAATAGGTAAAAAGGTCATTTATTCTTTAGGGAAGGTTGATATATGTCCTCCAACACCAGTTTCATCACTCATCCACTCCATCTAACTAAAATCCAGCTTCAAATTCCGCCCTAGCTTACATGAAAAAAGAAAAAAATTTGTCACAAACTTTTCGACCACCTACACCACCTCTTGATGATTTTAACCCTGTCATTATTCCTCTTATGACTTTACATCAATCCCACAAGTATCAATGAGGTCTTGAAGAGGAATTAAATGACTACTACATGAAGATGATTCTTCTTGTATGAAGCCTGCACAGTTACAACAAATTTCAACATCATTTTTTTTTCACTCACACGGTAGAATATCTAGCTACCTTGAGCAACATGAAGCCATTTCTAAAGATTGAAAAGGGGGAACACCCTCCTTAGGAAGTAGTCCATCCACTCCACCATCAAAATATTAAACACTTGAAATAAAATTGAACAAAAACCTTATCAGTCAAAGAATCAATAAGCTATGAAGACCTGTGCAGAAGCAGGCAAAGAAAATTAGCACCTCCAGGGAAGAAGGGATCGATCATCAACTCAGCAATAGCATACATGCCTCTCCAACAACCATCAGGTAGGTACATGTATGCAATATTCTTTACCTCTTCTCTTGAGCATATTATAGTTACAAATTTGTTGTCAATGCACGAGAGATGAGGTTTTATAAGCTAAGGATGGGTCAGTAGTCTCAACCGCCTTCAAGTAGTTGATTTCGAGGAATGGGGGCAACACTTAAAAGAAAAAATTTCTGCAAAGTCCAAGTCACCACAACACTCCAATCCCTGCATCCACTTCATATCCGCTATTTATCCATCATTCATCCATCCCATTTCATAAGAAAAAAATTATATTTTTCAAGAACAAACCCTACATTCTGTCCCACCCTGAAAATTTCATGAAAAAAACTCACAGAGCACATCCTCTCCATTTTCACAAACCTACACTACTCCCTCTGAGCCCTAGCATTATCCTCCAAACCTTCTACATGATTTCTCATCACTCTCATACAGTTATAAGACTCTGAAAGAGAAGGAATGGATGCTACAGGAAGACAAAATGTTGCTACAAGAAGGAAGAAAGGAACAAATGGTGCTAAAACAAAAAATGGCAGTGCCTAAGAGATACCTAATCAAAATAGAGAACTCCAAGGCCATTAGGCAATCATCTAGGCCAAAAGAAAAAAAAAAAAGAGAAAAGAAAGCAACAAAAGGAAATAAGGCATTAACCATCAAAATAGAACTCAAATTGTAGTAATGAAAAGAGGATTTCCAAGAGGTCTCTAATGTCTTTATAGCTTTTTTCCATGGCCTAAAAGATGTTATAGAAATGGGAGAAAGGCATGGAATTCAAGTTGAGGGTCTACCCTAGGCTAAAACTATCATTTCTTCTCAAAACAAGTTTAAACATGGTTTCTTGTAGTTTTAATAGGGTTTCATTTAGTTTTAACAGGGTTTCCTGTAGTTTTTACAGGAATTACTACAAGATGTCTTAGTTTGCATCTAAAGGCATTTTGATGGTTTCAAAGGTGTCTAGATGGTGGAACAAGGTAGTAGAAGGTTGGAAAAAGACGTAGAAGACCTTGCCAAACTGAAAAATATTCAAGAACCCATCTTGAATAAGGAGAAGAATGCAGGCTAATGGTCTCAAGAAACATTGTGATTTTTTCTATGCACAAACAATTTTGGAAAAATGAGCGAAAATGGAATGAAGGTTTCAAGGGAAATGATATGAATGAAATGGATTTACAAGCCAACATAGTTCACTTGCAAAGAGAAAAGCTATGTTTTTTGCTTGAAAGACTGTTACACAAACATGAAAAGACCAACTACATTTTTGTGCTTGTCCTTGCAGAACTTACAACCAAGATTCTTAAGAGAAAGGATTGAGGAATGCACAAGAGAGAGGCCACCAGGGCCATGAATGAGGAACAATGAGGTCACTAAGTTGCTGAGAGGATGAGAAACACTTTCAGCACAGGGTATGATGGGCCTTTAAATTAGGCATAAATTAAGGCCCATGTCTCTAAATTAAACATCAATTAAGGCCCATCTGACCATCCTTCAACACATTAAACCTCTTTTTTTGCATTAGATAATGTATTTTTAACTTTAATACGTTCATTAGGAAGGTTCATGAATAATTTAAAATTTGTGCCTAATATTATTTATTTTTGTGGAATATTGTGAGAATATTGGGCAGATTATGAAGATTTGAAGGAGGAGATAATTTAGGGACTACTACAGGAGGATCAATATTAAATAAAAAATCAACAAAATATTATGGAATTATGACACATATTGTGGAGCTCCAATGATTGAGAAAATCTAGGAATGTGTTCCCTGCCATTTATTGTAGATTCCTAGTATTGGGACCCAGATCCACTAATCAAGGGATTTTTGTGGGGAAATATTCCTCCTTTCATGAGTGTTATAGCACCATGTACCACCATTGGTAGATTTGATGCTTTATGATATGGCCTAGGGCAACCCTTCCCTACCAGACTTGGTTCATTTTCTAAAAAACAATGTTTTAAATCCCATATGTGATTATGCCCTATCTAAAGCACGTGTACAGACGAGTTAGCCTATACCAACCTATGTATATGTGTTAAAACATTAAAAATATATAATCTCCCTTAATTCAGGTGGGGTTTATGGGTTTGAAAGGATACCCACCTACTATAGCCTGTGGCCCAACTGTTTCCCAAATGAAAAAAACTAATTTGGAGAAGTATAAATACATCTCTATGGCAAGGCCTAAGGGAGGAGGAAGGATTAGGTATTGATATTATAATCGATTACATCCTTGATCAAATCTGAAGATATCCCTATGCCTTCTGCACTCCGAGTCATAGGAAACCCCTTTTTCCTTCTTGAGATGTTCATCATCCCTTCATGACATCCTTGTGTATACTTATGGAGGAGGATTGCTGAGGCCTAGGCAAGATGGATCTGGAGGATAATTTCGCTTAGAGCCAACGGACAACTCAGGCTGTAGTTCTTCCCTATTTTCTTTAGCTTACATTAATAAAGATACGTTGTCTTGTTCCTCATGATTATGGTATTTATGAATTAATTTATGTCATGATTTTCTTATAAAATCTCACATTAATGCTTATTTTCTTACATGCTTATATGATCTAACCTTGATATCACGAACATGCCTTTAGTTATTTTTGGTGTATATGATTTGCCTTGCATGAATTGCAGGTCTTAAAGAGCAAGGAATAAGCAGAGAGTTTGAACCCTATGGGAACGACCTCAAATGTAGGACCTCTGAGTAAGACCTTTTGTACCAAGTTTAACTGTTTAAGTATTAGGACTGCTTGTTTGTGTGTCTCTTTATGCTGTATGCCCTCCACTCTGTTGGGTTCCCAACCCAAGACCTTAGGGTGATTCTACTCGAAACAATGGGGAATGATTCCTAATCATTTTGTATAATTACCAAGTCGAATTTTCCTCTAGGGGTAGATTATTATTAGTCTTCTTGTGGAGATAAATTGTATTTTTGCAACTCTATTGTAATTTCTTGCAGGGATGTAATTGTATTGGTGGAAATAATGAAGATTGGTGACATGTTCAGCTTATAAATCTTGTTCCTTCATAAGACTCCGAGTTTCCTTGGGCTTGGTGATCCCAGGAGCCTTAGAGTACTTTTGTATCATTTTATTTTCTTCTTTTCACTGCTTATTTGCATGCATCTCTTGTTCTTGTTTTTTTCTATTTCTGCATTTAGTATTAATGATTTCTTGTCGTAGGATTGGGTTAAATGGTTGATATGAGTCATTTTGCAAGATCACAAGTACCATTTCATCCTTGGAAAAGATTTGGAAGGTCATAGTAATCATTGAGCTACTTGGATTAGTTTTCTTATTCCCAAATCAAGATTTCTGGAACTCCTTTATGAAAAATAGCAATAAATTTCTGCTATTTTTTAGAGCATGCTAACAAGCTTTAGTTGAGTTGGTTCCACTTGCATTTAACCACAAAAACATTCTAGTTAATAACAAAAATTACGCCATTGCATTTTCACTTGATTAGGTGAAGCACTTGATAGATTTACTAGCTCACTAGTTCTCAATTTTCTAGATTTTAGACTGGTAATTTTCTGCTATTTTTTAACATGGGTTAACAAAGGTCATTTTGAGTGATTCCACTTGGAATGGAGACCTAAGACATCCTAATAAATAAATAAAAATTCCCCATGCAATTTGGATTTGATTTTCTTGGTCATTCTATGAATTATAACGTCCTGTAGTAAATCTGGAACATCCTGTAGTTTCCTGTAGTAGCCTTCCAGCATGCATATACTTGCCTATATTCGCTCAAGAAGCTTGGTTATTGACCCTTAGGGTTGAATAAATACCCCTAGGCTCTAAATAAATTATTAGAAAAGACTAAATACAACTTAGGACTTTCCTCTTTACCCATGCAAAACATTTAAGTGATTTGGGTTAATGGACAAATTTATGAATTGGATAATACAATGATGATTTTCTTGCTTACCACATCCAATCAACCTTGTTAATGGATTTAAAATCTTTGAAATGTAATGGTTGACGTTTATTTCATGATCTTTACTTTACGCAATTAGAATGGGTTTCTTTCCTTGTATTTTCTTTCTTGCAATAGGTTAAGGTTTCCATTTCAAGCATTTCATTTTCTGCAAATAGTTTAAGATTTGATTTCATTACATGCACTCCATTACATCATGATAGAAAAGGAAGGAAAAATTGTATGTTGCACATATAGTGTCGATACATCTTAAGTTTGTACGAACCTTGGGTTGATAATTAAATTTGGTAGCCTCAGGAGTTGCAACATTCTTGTAGAAATATTGAGGCTCATTATTGAGCTACCTTTCTAACTCTGTCAACCACAACCATGATGGAATCGGGCTTCTTTGATGTCCTTGACAAACCTATAATTAAATGCATGGAAATGACCTCCCATTTCCATTTTGGAATCAAAATAGGCTGTAACAAACTAGTTGGGTGCTTACACTCATCTTTCACCTCCTGACAGTCCAAGCATTTAAAAACAAACTCTGCCACTTGTTTCTTAATACTCGGCCAATAGTAGAAATTATTCATTGCTATCAATGTCTTTTGATATCCTCGGTGACCTGAATATGGCTTGACATGTAACTACCTCAAGATAATATTCTTGAGCTCACTGTCATCTGACACATAAATTCTATCCATGAATCTAATGAAGCCATCTACTATGAGACGATAGTCCACATCTTGATCACTGATACCATACTGTAACCTGTGCTTAAGATGCTAGTGTATGTTATCATGTTGTCCTGCATGTAGGATCTAGTCCTATAAATCTGTCCCATAAGAACTCATAATTGCAACATGATTTACATGTAATCTCCTATTGAGGGCATTTGTAACCCTGTTCTCCTTTCCTTTAATATATTTGATCTCAAATTCATATTCATTAAGAGTGGAAGACTATCTAGCTTTCCTGGATTCAAATTTGGCTGGTCAAATAGGTACCTCAACCCACTATGACCGCTCATCGATATAAACCTCCTGCCAAGAAGATAGTGCCTCCATATATTCAATGCATGAATGATCGATGCCAACTCAAGGTCACGAGTCACATAATTATTCTCATGCTCATTCAATTTCCTTAAATCATAACACAACACCTATCCCTCCTTCATCGAGACTTCATCAAGTCCTCTCTTGCAAGAATTTGTGCATGACACAAACTCTTCGTATGGATCTACAATCTTTAACACTAGAGTGTTTGTCAACAACTGCTTCAGCTGATCAAAATTTTCTGCATTCTTATGTCCATTTAAATTTCTTTCCTTTCCACTGCAAGAATGTAATAGGATATGTGATTCTTGAGAAGTTCCTGATGAACCTCCTATAATAACCCACTAACCCCATGAATGATTTGACCTATCAATATTTCTAGGAGCTACTCATTCCATGATAGCTCTTATCATTTTCGGATCTACTGTTATGCCTTCCTTAGAAACCACATTCCCCAAGTAATGTACCTAAGTTTGAAAGAAACTGCGTTGCTAAGCCTAGCATACAACTGATGTTCTCTTAGGAATCTCAATATTGGTGCTAGATGTTTGACATGCTCTTCCTCATTCTTAGAATATACCAATATATCATCAATGAATACAATAACAAACTTGTTAAGGTAAGGACACAACACACTATTCATTAAGAACATAAAAGTAGTTGGAGCATTAGTCAAACCAAAAGGAACTACAACAAACTCATAATTCCCATACCTGGTCTAGAAAGTAGTCTTGTATATTTTCTCTTCTTTAATACGTACCCACTGGTAAAATGATCTCAAATCAATACTTGAGAACACTACCGTTCCCTTCAATTGGTCAAACAAATCATCAATCCTTGGCAACAAATTGTTGTTGATGGTTAGCTTGTTCAACTACCCATAGTTAATACATAACCTGAGAGTACCATCCTTTTTCTTCACAAACAAGACCGGTGAACCCAAGGTGATACATTTGGCGTAATGTATCCCTTGTCAAGCATTTCCTTTAGCTGCAACTTCAATTCCATTAGCTCTAGAATGCTCATCTTGTAAGGTGCCTTTGATGCTGGTGTTGCCCTTGGTACCAACTCAATAGAAAAGTAAACTTCCATATGAGGAGGCAACTCTAAAATCTCTACTGGAAACACCTTCTGAAATTGCTATAATACAGGGTGCCTCTCAAAGATTCTTGCATCCTCAACATCCTTACCCTTGTCACTAGAAATATGGAATTGAAATAGTAATTATAAATATGGATTGGAAATAGTACACACCCCTTTCTGTGACTGTTCTTGGCTTGCATAGATGTAATCATCTGCATTGATGTAGTCTTCTTATTTCCCCACAAGATTCTCTTTTCTCCACTATCATCCAAGCACTCAATAGCCTTGCCATATAAATCTACTTTGGTCCTGTGGAGATACATCCAATCCATACCCAAAAGCATACCATATGATCCAAATGGAAGCACATTTATATGTGCCAATGTAAGCATACTAATCAACTCAAACGTAAAAGCTCTTACCCAATGATGAGCTATCTTCTTAGCACCTATAGCCAACTGCACCAACCAAGACTCTACATGCACCTATTTTCTCAAACCACACTACACCAGTTCAGGATTAACATAACTATAATTAGATTTAGGTTCAATCAAAATAGAAACAACCTGACCACAAAGCTTATCTTCCATTTAAATAATGGATTCTTGGTGATCTTCCTTCTTCTTTTCCACAATCACATAAATATGAGGAATTATATTTCCCACATCCCCAACCATATATGCCTCTTGAGCACTATAGATCTGAGGCCCGACCACCCTGGTACAATGGAAAATCCTTCTTGCGATGATCTTTACCACATATCCAACATTGTAATGGTTCTCTACCATCACCCTTATTCTTTGACTCTCTAGGTTGTGACCCATGTCCCTTGTCAATTTCATTAAACTTCTTGTAAGGAACAACATTCTTTTTCTCACCTACATCTTGAGGTCTTCCCCGCTTCGGTGGCCAGTTCCATTTGGCTTTCTCATTTCAATTCAATTCACGCTTAGGCTCAACTTTATGCTTTGACTACTCATATAAATGCTTTAGTTTCATAATGGCTTCCTCCAAGAATCGTGGCTCATCAAACTCAATCTGGTCTTTATATGCTATTGGAAACCCACTAATGAACCTTTGAATCTTTTCTTTCTCATCCTTGAGGTAAGGCACATACCTCAACAACTCTAGGAACCTGCTAGTATAGTCATCATCTAACGTGGAACCCATCTACAACTCATAAAACTCCTTAGTTGTCTCAACATAATACCTCTCAGATATGTACTTCTTCTTAAAGAGTCTCTCGAACTCATCCCAAATCAACTCTTCTTCCCGAATTCCCTTGAAATTCTTCACATCTTCCCACAAAATACCTACTTTCCCTTTTAGACTAAAGGTGGCTATCTTGGATTCATGTTCTTTGAGTAGTTGTGCAATTTAAAGAATTTCTTCATCCCAAGCTTCAACATATTTTGACTTCTTCATCTCTCCATCAAATGTAGTTGGCTTGAATTTATTGAACTCTTTAGATGTGTACTCACTCCTCCTATAAGGATGATGTGGTTACGACTGTGATGATGTCTCTTGGATGAGGAACTAGAGGGATACCCATACATATCAATCCTCTTATCAGGTGTATCCAATGATCTTCCACCTTTGACCGTGTCCCCTCTATCCAACATGTATCCTGATCGAGACCTCATACCATAGGCTCCATTAGTATTCTCTTCCTACTCTTGACTAATCCTTAGTTGTCCCTGTCTTTGCAAGTTTGACAAACTCTAAAGGATGATTGCATATTTGACCTCTACCTATTTTTCCTGAGCCTCAACCAACCTATCATTGTCTACTATATTTGGAGAATACTCATCTCCTTATTTCCTAACTAATCTATAGCGAGAGTCACGTGAACTATAGTCTACCATTTTTCTCGTCATCCTTCATTCTCTAATTTCTGCAAAAATTCCATGTTATATAATTTAACCAAATAGCTACCATAACAAAAATCATACCTCAATGACATTCATGGGAGGCTTATCTCATCTTCAAAATCAGTCCACATTAGCATGATATATTTATAGTCACAATCATATAAATATGCCAACATCATTCATGACATTACCAACTGTATACCATGTCCTCATCCATGACAACCATTACCATGAAAATGCATGCATAATCACATGCATCTAGTCCATCTAGTCCAAGTGTTTGAACCATGCTCTTATACCACTCTGTAACATGCCTCCTCTAATATCTACCCACTTTCATCGACTTTCCCGGAATAAAAATGACATGAAGGGCTACTATGACATGACTCAAACTCCTAGATGACCTTAAGGAAATGAAGTCAACATAACAAGACCTTATTAACTTCCCTCATGTGTTATAAGACCCCCTTGAGCTAACAAACCATTCTAAGTGTCCAACCCCCCGAGATAAATTTCTTTTTCAGTGAGCTAGACTCCCAGTCGCTCCCATGACAAGGCCTCCAAGGGACTATAATCCTCTAGTTGCTCCCACAGGCCTACTTCTCAACGACTGTAATCTTTTTCAAGCAATCTTGTGTCAGCGAAAACGAGATTTAAACCACTTTTTCAAGACTAGGATCGAGACCTCTACCCAAACTTAATGAAACTTATATAAATGATAAATAACTTAGAGGCAAAGCCTCTAACACAAAACTTACTCAAGGACTTGATCTAACCCAGTCTAACCATGACAATCAATATGTTAAGCACATTAAGAACATGCAACTTATAGGTCATGAATGCATATCTGAACATAGTGATCTGAAACTTATCTGAGGTTTACCAAGAATGACTAATGCCACCTCACAATAGATTCCATGATGCCAATTAGATCATGCATTCATTAACCAGTCATTCATCCATTAAAAGGTGATAAAATCCATACTTAAATCTATCGTAAAACCATGCTTATAACCAACATATAACCAGATAATAAAAAATGATAGAACAACCATTAAAGCCACATAATAACAAATACATTTAATCCTAAATACAAGAGGAACTTAGCTCTTATTAACCATATGAAAAAGCCAACCAAGTCAGGGACTTTCATATACCACCCGACCATAGATTAGGCTGAACCAAATCTTTCTTTCAGGCAGTCACCCCCGTGCCATATTCCAAGCATGAATGTGGTACCTCATGGGATAAACCAATCCAAAAAAAACCAAGGGAATCTAGAGGTTAAACCACCTCCATCCTCACAGTACCATGATCTCACCTAAACTAGTCCCAAGATCATAAAACCAAATTGATCTTCGATGCCTCAAACATCCTTCAACATCCCTTGAGGAATTTTCCTGTCTCCACCCACCTATTGAGGGATTCCAAGATAAAATCATCTCCAACCCCAACCCTTGGGATTTTCCTAAGACCACTTCACCCAAATCCAAAACCTTTCAGCAATCCAAAGCTCAACCAAGAATGAATCCCATCACACCACGGTTATCCAAAAATGCCAAGGCAAGGCTAAAACTATTGTCGAAACCCGACAAAACCCATGCCATTGACAACAAATAAACAAAATACACACATGCATATACCGTGCATGCTAAAACTAGCTAGGATATCATACATGCAACCTGTTACCTGCAAGTATTCCCACTAAAACTGCTTGATCCAATCTTTCCTTTCTCGATCCTTAATTTCCTTTGATTTCCTTCTCCTTCCTTTCCTTATTTACTTTCCTTCTCCTCCTGGTGCTCTTCTCCTCTCTCATACTAATTCCAAAACTCAACTAACAAAGGCCCCAAAATGATGCTCTAATGTCCCTTTATTATTAATGCATCTAATTTTTCATTTTTCCTCTATTTTCCTTCAATTTCTTCCTCACATGCAACCTGTGACCTTTCACCTCTATTTTCTCATATTTTCCTTTATTTTCATAAAATAAATTCCAATAATTACTTTTTTCCTTTTCAAAGTCTTTTCCATTGCCTTTGCTAATTTCCCCTTATCCATAACAACAAGTGATGCCCACTAGGATACTTTTCCCGGCATTCAACTTGGAATACGTGTCCCATAAACTTAGTCTTATTTTGCATTTATTAGATTTGTTACATGAAATTTTAACCTGGGGATGTTACAATCACCAAGGCTATGGGCGATAATGCTTTTGAGCTAATTATCCCCCAATTCCTTGGCCTTCACCTAGTATTCATTGTAGATCATTTTCGACCTTACTTTCCACCATTGTTGGACATTCAAAAATCACAGAACAATTAGCATTGAAATAACTCAAAACAAATTACATTAAACAAACCACAATTGATCATATCATGGACACACATATTTATAATACCTAGTAATAGAGAATCTAACTGTATTGAGTTGTCAAAGTAGGCCAACTCCTGCGCCAAGGCAAGTGGCTCACCAAGGACCAAGTTCAACATAAGTTTCCTTATCTCATGTAGACACTCAACACAATGGATACCATTACTTCCTTTTGGGGGGGGGAGGGGAAACTGATCCAGGTGGATATTGGTGGCCATGCACTTATACCACTGGCTCAAAACATTGAATTTTTTTCTCCTCGAATAAACCTTTCTAACGGCCTATCGTGTGTGCTAAATGAAGATCGTATGCCAAAGTTATGACCCCGAGAAATTGATCTTCCAACTTACCCCATTAGGGCCCATAAGCCTTCGATGCTTCATCTCCTAGGGTTAGGGTTTTGTATGTTTATGGATTTTCATTGGTTCTTCATGAAAAAAAATTCCTTTGAGCCTTAATGTAACACAATTCAGAAGGTGCATATCCGTCACATCTCTTCTCATTGATAAACTACCATTGTTCGAACTAGCTTTCTTTCATTCTACATGTAAATAGCTTAGACATTTCTATTTATTAATTAAAGTTTAGTTTCACTATATCTTTATATTTTGATTTTAAATCTTTATTTCATTTCATTCCCTTCTTAAATCCAGATAAACTATGAAAGGGTTTGACCACCCTAATTTGATCTTTTGTAAATTTTTGCTGCAACAACTTTTATGATCTAAGAAATGGTAAGATTCCACACTTGAACTTCAATTCCACAAAATAGGATCTTCACTTAGCTTCTTCATTAATTTTATATTTAGTTACAATGACTCTTGTAATTTGGATAATAATGAGGTATCCTTGTAACATTGTCTTTTCTTACCATATTTATAGTGTCTTCTTCTTTTATGCTTGGTAATATGTATTCCTTGCATACTTCTATTTCTTTGTTGATCATTAAATGTTTATTAGCAAAGTTATTTGGATTTTCCATTGTATGTACTTTAGGGTATGATATTATACCTACTTCAATTGGATCAATCATTGTGTCTTTGTTGACATAATGGTCTAATTTTGATTGTGTTTTATTTTCATGCTTCAAATTCTTGATTTACGCAAGAAAAAATTGATAATGATTCCTAGATGGGAAAGTTATTCATCATTTTTGACTTGTCAAATTTTTCTAGTGATCCAACAACTTCTCGCTATCTTGAAAGTTCATGTTTTAAGCATCCTTCAAGTTTTCCAAAGAGGTTTCCATTGAGAATTATCTCATTGTAACGTTTTTTAATGCTATCTTATTCTTTCTATAGGAGAACACCATAAATTTCTTGTTCATGTTTAAGATGAAGGCATCTAGCATTTCTAGATAGACTAAATAAAGAATTATGTCAGCATCTTTATCAAACAAATATGTAACATTGAATTTAGATATGAAGTTATAGCCATCAACTATTACTTGTAAGTCATTATGTAATGTCCCCAACCCACTATCAACTCAACTTGAAAAATTTCCAATCCATTGTTGCATCATTTTAGCCATTTTCTAGGTATATCCATGCCCAATGAGCCTTTATAAATTGAGGTGCATATGGTTTCCTGATTTATTTATTAACTCTATCGATGCCTCCAACCACTGTCTAAGGCCCATAATTGTTTGCTTATTACTTCTTTACCTTGTCACTTGGATATTTTCCATTTTTATTCGTTTCTAGCATGGTGATATGCATGTCTAAATACACTATAATGAAAATGTTTAACTATTCAATTTTTACACACAACAAATTATAATTCATTCACAACATTTAAAATTCATACATAGCACAAAAAATAGTACATTAGTAATTACAACATAAATTAAATAAATGTTACAAAATAACTTATTTTATGAATGACAAACTCGCTACAGACTTTCAACATTCCTCCCATCTCTAGGCCACACTATTTATTTTCTCTCAACACTGGGCCAGCCTTGAGTTTGGGCATCGACTCCATACGGTAACAACTCACCCAAATCTGGGTACATGTCTAGTACCATAAATGGGCCAGGGTACCAAACCCCAACAACCTCCAACCTATAGGATCATGCCCCCCATTAGCCTGCACCCAAGTAGTGGAATCCTTCTTTGCACTTACAGTCCCTCGAGCTATACCAGTTCCTCCATGACATCTCACTCAATCGAATAAGGATTTTCTCAGATTCCTGTGGATCCAATAGTTCTTATTACTCAATGGGGTCTCCAAGTACCCTCCAGGACCTCATATCAAACCCTGGTAGCCTACAACCTCCAAGCTCACATCTCCTATCAACTCACACCCAAGCAATGCACACCCTTCTCTGCACCTGCAATCCCTCGGGCTATGCCACCACCTCAAGGGTGCCTAACTTGGTCGAATAGGGTTTTTCTCAGCATTGGGGCTCCAGGAGTTCCTGCTGCCATCTTGGGTGTCTACTTTGACAGCCTAACTAGCTAACCCCTTTCATAGTGCCAGCATCATTCTTTTATGTGCATGACCTCTCTAACACTTAGCTCCCCATAAAGTCACTTACTTGAATTTTGTTATATGCATATGATGTTTTTTAATGATTATTAATTCATATAAGTCCCTTTTTATATTCTTATGGATTCTTGACTCCCCATACTCTTTTCATTCGATTTGGTCTGTATTCATAATGTGTTTAGTAACATGAATAAGTTAAACATATTTACAACATCACGTTTTCTAGCCTCGTAACATATAGGAACATATACGCATGGGCACACTATCCCTAAAACATATACACACACATACGCATGGGTGTACCACCCACAAAAAGTAATTCTTGGCTCACCACTCTACTTAATATGTTCCAAATCACCAACCTAAGTTTCACATGTACATGGTATTTATAATATATGGATCGAGTAGGGGTGTTACACATTAACTTAATATTATTTTTTGGCCAAAGGGTTTTATTTTCAAGTATACTTATCTCTAATTAGTAATTGATTTGTGAAGTCAACATAACGTTGATGTAATTTTCCTTATGGTTCACACCACTAATGATGTTAATTTTTTTTTTTTTCCTGAATACTTCATTATTAATAATCGGAATTACAAGGATGGAACACCTTTATAAGAAAAATATTCCTTCCTTTCTATTAAAATCCATTTTTTAAATATTTGTTTTTCAACTTCATTAGGGAATTAAAATACTCTTAGAAACATTAATGCTATTACATCTTCCTTTCTATATATTTTCTCCTTTGATAAGTTTATGGCAACTTTTCTCCTTTCGAATTGAACTTTTCTCTTTCTCACTTGATATTAAAAGATTTATATATATTTCCATCTTACAAATTTTTATCTACACTTTCATAACAGTATAACTTTAAAGGCATGTGAATAGAATATTTATCTTTTTTAATGCAACCTTTAAAAAAAAAAATTAACCTTAAGTTATTTGTATTAAATCAATAGTTTGATGTTTATTATTTTGGAGGGTCAAAGCTATTGATTTGATCACTACATCATCCCCTTTGTTCAATCTTCTTCCTATGACAACCACATTATTATGAAAACTAATTTGTAAACTATCATGGATAATCCATTAGAACATTACTCACAACAAATTTGATAAAAATAATTGAAATATATACTATGAATATTAATTTTCTTATAGATCTCAGATTCTTTAATAACCATTTTTCTACTTAATGAATGAAATAGTTTCAATGTGAGAAATAAAGAACAGAGAAAAATACAAACACACACATACATAATAAACAAAAGTGTTTCCTTGCGAAAATCTTATGTGAGAAAACCCAACCAAAAGGTGAGGTATATCTGCTCTATTTTGTTTGGTATCAAATATGAAAGTACAAATAAGGATGTACCCTCTATTGTTAAAAATTACTAGGAGAAATTAACTGAGAAAGATAAATTTACCAATAAGAAAAAAATGCACATAAACACAATGCTTATCGTGGAAAAACCCTAATCTAGTGAAAAAACTAGCTAATAGAATATTCTATTAGTTGCTTGCCCAAAACTCGACCAAGTTGTCAAGTGAGCTTTCACCATTCACCTCCTCGACACATACAATGAATTCTTCCCAAGCCTTTTAAAGGATTCATTACATATAATCCATGGGCATAAAACCCTGGGTAACCAAAAGGATGCACCCAAAACCGTATGCCCAAAACTACCATTGTTGACCAAGTAACTTTGAATTTTTCCGCAAGTCATGTTTACCTAACAACCCCCCCTTAAAACTTGACTTGGGTTTCCCTTGAGCAAATCCAACCAAACTGACCAAGTGAAGTAACATCACTCACCTCCAAGCCCTACCCCCTCAAAGTGTATATCCAGGATACCTATTAATTTTACATGCCCCTATCACCTAGGTCTAACTATTCCCTGGGGTACACATGCCCTACCAAGTCTTATATCAGTATGCCCATTTACATGTAAAAGTTTTAACCTCCATCATATATATATATATATATATATTATATATATATAATATATATATATTAGATATATATATACTCATTTACAATACACAATCACCATCACTTTTTCCTATAGATCACCCATTTAACCACTGAAAATATACAATATGAAGAAAACAACCATGGTAAATCGTCTCATTGAAGTTATCCATCAAACACTTTGCATGCATCTTTGACATAAATATAGTATCAATAGGACAATTGGCGTGGGTTTTCTTGTACTCCTCTTTACACATATCCATGGCTCTTGTCATTCTCACACATGCTAATCAATACCCATCACGTTTCTCTCTCAGATTTGACATCACCCCATGGATTTGATACCATGTTAAAAATTACCAAGAGAAATTAATTGAGAAAGATAAATTTACTAAAAGAAAAAAAAATGCATAGACACATAAACACAATGTTTATTTTGGAAAAACCCCCAATCTAGGGAAACAAATAGCAGCCATATTATTCTATTAGTCCCTAGGCTAAAACTTGGCCAAGCCAGCCAAGTGAGAATTTAATGATCACCTCATTGGCACATTACAATGAAGTCTTCACAAACCTCTTAAAGGCTTCATTACAAGAAATCCACGGACACAAAACCATGGGCAGCAAAAACCATGTGCCCAAAAACACTAATGTCAACCAAGTAACTTTGATTTTTTCACCATGCTAATTTAACCTAACATCTATGGATTTACTTGAGACTTGCAACCTATAAGGCTTCTATAGAACCTTAATGCCCTTTGTTATGGTATCCAACCTCTCACTCCTAGTTGTTTTCCTCAACTATGGAATAAAATACAATAGCATAAAATGGAACCTTTACTCCTCTTAGCAACCCATTATTTATCATGGCTCGATAGCCATTTAGGGGTAAGGTTGGACTTCCTCAAAACTCAACTAATAATAAGGTTCTTAGATCTTCTAGATACTTCTTGAAAGCTACAATGTGGCTAGCTCCACATGTGTGAGTAATGGAGTTGACATGGCATCCACTCACAATATGGTGCTCAACTTGCCAGAAGCATAACTTTCTCATACTAGCTCCAATTGAGACAATCCTTGTCTTGTTGGAAAGGCATTGAGGTGTAGGATATCATGGAATCTTCTTAGGATTTCCAAAATGTAAACATTTATTCCTTGAACTCTTAGATGGACAAAAATGTTTGTTAGAATTTCGTCAAATTTTTTGGGGAGATCCTCACCTTATTCAACAAAGTTATCATTGGTGTCTTCAACCACATCCTTGGTTCCTAGAAGAAAGAGGTGAGGTTTACATAATAGATCTCTATAAAGAAATTATTGAGGGTCTAATGTTACTATGAGACTTAGTAGACATAACACTAAAAAATTTATGTGAGTAATAGGAAGTTGGGTCCTATCCATATAGTTGAGAGGCTCTATCACACATGATCAAAATTTACATCTTGGTAGATTTTAGGTTTTTATGGTGTGGTTTTGTAGATAAAGAACTCAGATTCTCCATAGTGATGTTTGAAAGATGTCAATGTTTTGAATCTACAAGAGGATTCATCTTCGATATAATGGGCGATAGAAAAAGGAGGTAGAGAGAATGCATATATGTATAAGGCAATGGAGACGATGGGTAAGGAATGATCAACTGATCTAAACCTAAAAAATTCTTATGAAAATGCTAATGTATTAAAATTAACATTGATCTATATGGATTAATATTATTAATATTAATCTATATAAAACATAAATATTATTATTAATTAAATATTTAATTCTAATTAATACTATTTTAATAATTAATACTACTCTAAATATAATACAAAAATACTATAACTATTAGTAAGGAATGTTATTATCTATAATTTAAGTATAATATAAAAGTCTATTATTAATATCAAATATTTTAATAATAGTTTGTATGTATCTTGCATATTAATAATAATAACGATATACTTATTATTATTATTAAGCTCAATTGATTGAGTCTTCGTCGTTAAAGCATCTTTCTTATTGAGAGGTCACAAGTTCAATTCTCTTGACACTCTCGAGGTTAGGCTCCGTGGTTATGCTAACAAGAAGTGATTCTTTCGGGCGAATTTCCCTAGAACAAATATTTAATGGATGTAGTGGTCACTGATCTCTAGGGTTTGTGAACCACATAGAAAAATAGTAATAATAATATGTATATTATAATATAAGAGGTTTTTGTCAAGCTAAAATATTAAGACTTAGAGTTAGGGTTAGAATACATATTTCGACTAACACTTGTCTAGGAAATTAGACTAACTAAGAAATCAGAGTCAAGACATTAATAGTTAAGATACATGGAAGAGAGTCATACCTGTGGAGATGTAGAACTAGTCTGTGGCATCATAGGGAACCAATTACTACTAATCTCAATATCGCCATCCCTATTAAGGTTATAAGGATGTTCTATTATCTCAAGGGCTTCTTTGATTCGCCTTTTCTGATAGTGGTTTTCTCGATGATCCTAACATTCTCTAGGAAAATATAATGTTTACTTTTCAGGGTGTGTTCAACAAAGGCTAATGTGCATGCCCATCCATTTTTAATGTGAGCTCCATGCTCTTTTACTCTTTGAAAATAGCGTCATGTTTCTCCAATATAACTCTTGCCACAAAAACAATCTATTATTTAGACTCCTTTAAATTGATGATGACCAATATTATCTTTAACGATTTGAATAATAAAATCTACTATCTTAAATAAAATCCAATTTACTAATAAAAACTTCCCACATAAATCTTGGACAACAAATTTATCAATTTATTAATTAAAATTTTCAAAATTTAAAACCTCATTTCATTAAAATTTAAGCACTTCCTAACTGTATTCCCAATTTATTATTAATATAACTATTTTTTCATAACAATTGTAAATATAAATAGTGCCTCTTAAGATATGTAACAAGCGCGACCCAGGAGCTGCGCGACCTAGGAGCTGCACGAGGAGAAGATACAGTCGCCGGCGTCCCTCGGCCTCGGGGCCTTGAGGCCTGATCGATCTGGGCCTTGGCCGCTGCCATGGCCCACCCATACTTTTCACAAGGGGATTCTGAGAAAGATTTCTTAGATCTGGTTAAATCCCTTCCCCTCCCCGTCCCAAGCCTGCAACATCGAAATTTGTCAAGAAACTGGACATACTTCAGGAAGTTCAACTCCCACCAACCCTTCCTCGCATGGCAACTTTATCCCTAGCTGAAAAAGGACTCATAAGAAAATTTACAGGATTATGGCCCTCGCCAAGAACAGTACAAAGATGGGTGGAGCGGAACTGGTCAGATAAAATCTCCGGCAAAATATCAATTCGATTTTGTGGCAAAGGCTACTACACCTTCCATTTCGAATCCAAAGCAGACAAGGACCTCATCTTCAGAAATGGCCCCTACTTCATGGACTCCCGAGGCCTTTATCTCAACAAGTGGACTCCTGATTTTGATCCGAAGCTAGACATTCCTAATGCGGTCCCAGTTTGGATCCGCCTCCCTCACCTGCCTCTGCACTGCTGGGGAGATGATTCGGTTAAGGCAATAGGGAATGCGGTAGGGAAATACATCGACAGAAGTGAACCTAAGGATAACATGCAGGCTTGTGCGAGGATATGCGTGGAAGTGGATCTAGGTAAAGGATTGTCAGAAGCCATCAAGCTTAAGGTGGACGATTGGAGTCACATTCAACAGCTGGATTACGAGCAGATCCCCTTCAAATGCAAGTTATGTCATGAATATGGGCACTTTGCCAATAGGTGTACTAAGGTAACCAATCTTGAAACTGATGACCAAGGTGGACATTGGGAGCCTGTTAAAAAAAAGAAATCAAATCCTCCTCCTTCTAATCCTGGCTCAAATCCTGACATTCTTGCATCAGCCACCCAAGGCCCTCCTTCCCCATCCTCTATCCCTTCAGGCCTATCACAAGATCCGCCAATCCCCTCATCCTCCATCCCCTTTCTAGTTCTCACTTCAGAGGATCCTTTGCCTGATCCGCCTTCCTCGGACCTTCCAGACCCTCCTCTTATCTCTTTGACCTCCTCTCAACCCTCTCTAGAGGCCCTTCCTTCCAGATCCACCAGAAGCTCCTCGAAAGAGGTGGGAACCTCAAGTGATTTTCATAAAAAGCCCGGCCCAGGAAGGAAATCAGCCAAGCAACACTGAGAAGAAAGTACTCAGAAGGACATAGCATTGGGTTTTCAAACTCCAATGGAATCCTTCATAACTGGACATCAGGAAAAAGAAACAACAGGGAAAGATCCTGAGAGGCGAGCACCTCACCGCCCGAATGCCTCATGATGAAATTCCTCTCATGGAATAGCAGGGGTCTAGGGCACCCCTCCAAAATAACAGCCCTGAGAGATCTTCTTTACAATGAAAGACCTGAAGTTCTGTTGGTCCAAGAGACCAAACAAAATCAGCAAGAAATGCAAAAAATCATTGATGCTCAAAGGCAATATCTAGGTGCCGTCAGTAGCTCCAGAGGAGCATCAGGAGGAATAGTAACTATTTGGAACAGTCAGCAATGGAACTGTGATTCAGCTACCATCATTCAAAATTGGATTAGGACCAAATTGGACAGCAAGAAGGAGGACCGAAGTCTCACCATATATAATGTCTATGTGCCCAACCAATACAGGGAAAATGAGCTGTACTGGAAAGAATTAAGGGAAAGCATTGACAGTGAACATACTTCTAACATCATAATAGCTGGAGACTTCAATCTGATTCTCCATGCGAATGAAAAAAGAGGTGGTAACTTCATGTATGATCCCTTCAGAAGCCAGCTGGAGGAAATAATGCAGGAGAACGAAATGGTGGACATCATACCCAAAAATCGAAAATATACATGGAGCAATCGAAGATTGGGAGCTGGCAACATTATGGAGCGCCTGGATAGAATTTTGGTAAATATATCTTTCCTATCCACCTTTGCTGTTGGTTATACTAACATTCTCAGCTCCTCCGCCTCCGATCACTATCCCATCCTTCTAATGCTGGAACCTCATCACAATTTGGGCCCGATTCCCTTCAAGTTCAGCCCGTTATGGGTCCACAACTCTTCAGTTGGAGCAATTATATAAACGGTCTGGAGACAACACGTAGAGGGGTCACCCAGCTACATTTGGGAAACAAAACTTAGGAACGTTAGAAGAGCGCTCAAGGACTGGGCCAAAAATAGTTATCAGGAGCCAGAAGAAACCAAAAAAAAAATAAAGCAAGCTCTGGAAGAAGTGTAGACTCAAATAGAAGACCATGGGCTCTCCTAACAATTCAAAACTCAGGAATGTGATCTTCAGGGACAACTTATGTATATTAGCAGAGAAGAAGAGATTAAATGGAGGATCAAATCTCAGCAATTATGGTTGAAAGGAGGGGACAAAAATACTGCTTATTTCCATAAACAAGCTACTGCCAGAAGAACAAGGAATAACGTCAGCTCCATTACTAATAGTGAAGGGAACAAACATAACAACCAAGAAGATATCAAAAAGGTTGCCTCCTCCCATTTCAGGAACCTTCTTATTGAAAGCCAAGAAGAGGAAGATTACTCAGACCTACTTCAATATCTCCCTAAAGGCATTACTCAGGAATTAAACGATGCATTAAATCGTGAAATCGAGGAGGAAGAGATTAGAAAAGCAATCTGGACATTGCAGCCAGACAAATCACCTGGGCCTGATGGATTTCCTATCAGCTTCTATAGGGAATATTGGTAGCTGATTAAAAAGGATCTTTCAAAAATGTTAAGAGGGGTACAAAGGAAAGGGAAAATGGGAGGCTTTACCAACTCTACCTTCCTCGCTCTCATCCCCAAAGAAAATAGACCCACCTCATTCTCAAGATTTCGGCCAATATCCTTATGTAATTCCTCTTACAAGATATTCACAAAAATCATAGCTACAAGACTTAAGCCACTCCTCCCGTCCTTGATATCTGAAAATCAAGGCGGATTTTTGTCCAATAGGCAAATTCATGACTCCATAATCTTGGTCCAAGAAGCCATACATTCAAGTTTATCAAGACAAGAAAAAGGATTTGTGCTCAAACTTGATTTGGCTAATGCCTTTGACCGAGTAAGGCACTCCTTTTTGTTTGCTGTATTAAAAAAAATGGGCTTTGATTCCTCCTTCATCAACACCATAGCTGCTTGTATTTCTGGTCCTTGGATATCCCCTTTGATTAATGGTCGCCCCTGTGAAGCTTTTTAGTCTTCTAGAGGACTAAGACAAGGCTTTCCTCTATCCCCCTACCTTTTCATTCTTATGGCAGAATCTTTCAGCAAAGCCTTGGACCATAGCAGAAGAGTTGACATCATAACTGGAATTAAATATGGGAATGGAGTAAAAAACATCAACCATTCTCAATTTGCTGACGATACCCTTTTGATTGGGGGAGGCTCGACCACCATAGCAAGGCGTTTCAAGACACTCCTCGACCAATACATGGACTACTCAGGGGGAGCGGTTAATTTCCACAAAAGCTGTGTATATGGTTGGAACATCACCAATCAAGTGGCCCACAGTATTGCCAATATTTTTGGAGTCACATACAAAATGAAATGGGAGAATTTCTCCTACTTAGGGATGCCTGTGAGTCTGGAACCTTTAAAAGCAGAGACATGGAATGAAATTATCGACAAAGTCAAAAGGAAAGTTCAGCAATGGGGAACACACTGGCTCAACCCGGTAGGTAGGCTCATTCTTCTCAAATCAGGTATAACTTCCCTTCCTCTCTACCGATTTACTCTCTATCAAACTCCTGCTACTTTTCATCATAAATTGGAAGTTGCCCTTCGACACTTTCTATGGCAAGGGGGGAAAAAAGAAAAGAGTAGATTCAACTTGGTAAACTGGAAAAATGTAATCCAATCTCAGGATAGAGGGGGACTTGGAATAAGAGCCCCAAGAATTCTCAACCTTGCTTTCGGGATTAAAATGGCTTGGAGGTTAATCACTGGACCCACAACATGGTGGAAACAAGTCATGGAAACCAAATATCTCAACAACCCCAGACAAAGGCTTCTTGACGACAGCATCCCTAATAGAGACTCCTCCAAAATTTGGCATTTATGTAAGAACGATGTCCAAATCCTCAAGCAAAACACTTCGAAAATCCCTGGGGGAGGGGACAGCATCAACTTTGCCACAAATAGGATTATGGGGCTTCAGCCTTTGAACACCATTGAAGAAACTATCCCCATCATTCTCCTACTTAACAACAAAGGCATCCATAGGCTTGAGCAAATCTCGAATTAGGATCCAGACTCTCATGCTTGGACGGGCTGGCCCTTCCTGGAGATTCCGGCAACCCTGGAAGCCAGCTTCAACGCTTTCAAAACACAACTTCACAATAGAGCTCCAGTAAAAAAAGATGAAATTGATGGCCTTCGCTGGGATCCCACAGGATCAACCTACACCATAAAGTCAGGCCATCATCATATCTGCAACAGCGCCTTCCAGATGCCCCTGTGGAATCATTGGAAAATAATTTGGAAATCAGAGGTTATACCAAAAATAAAGTTTTTCACATGGCTGCTATTAAAAGGCAAAGTTCTTACCGCAGAGAATCTAAGCAAGAAAGGGATCAATGGCCCATCTAGATGTCCTAACTGCTGTGCAGCTGAGGAAACAATGTTCCACTTATTCATAGACTGTCCCTTTGCCAAAAGATGTTGGATACAAATGTCTTCCTTTGGCAATATAACCTGGCAAACTCAGCAAAGCATAGCTGAGGCAATTTATGCGTGGAAGAAAAGCTGCCCTTGGAGAGAAAAGTGGAGCAGACTTGTGAAAAGAGTTTGGGACTCCATTCCACACACACTGTTATGGAGAATATGGTTGTCCAGAAACAAAAAAATCTTCCAAGATAAAGAGCCCAATGTTCGAATTACATGTAGCAAAGCACATATCCCGACTCAGGAGGCAATAGCAATCAAATCCACAGGGAAAATCCAAGCAAAAGATTATACAGTGGAGGAAAGAACCATCATCAGTTACATTTTGGAAAGGTAAGGCCAAAATCAGGGGAATCCAGTGAAAGGCAGACTACAACAAACTCAACTCAGAACTTGGGAAATCAGACTCTCAGAACAAGACTTCAAGAATTGGACTCAGAGCAGCAATTGTAAATTACTCTATTTTGATGGAGCCTCAAAATTGAATCCAGGCCAAGCTGGAGCGGGAGGAATAATTATGGATGAAACAGGGGACATCATCTACAGTTATGAATGGAGTCTAGGGAAAAGAACAAATAATAATGCTGAGGCATTGGCCTTATATCAAGGACTTCTTCAACTAAAACATTTGGGAATTAGAAGGGCTATGATATTTGGGGATTCTGCAATAATCACCCGCCTAATGGTCCAAAATCAAAGTTCACCTAATTGCAATCTTCAACAGAGCATAAACCGCAACAAGATCCTCCTTGGAAACTTTGAAGATATAAAGTTCTATCACATTCTCAGGACCTTAAACAAGCAGGCAGATATTAGAGCTAATAATGCATGTGGAAGGCCGACGGGTGCTCTAAGATGCAACGTCGTCGATACTCACCATCTCATTCCATGAACAAGGACTATATGTACAGCGCCTTGCATAACTCAGTGAATCAAGTGTGCGAAGGCAAAAAGCACTCGATGAACAGGACGCCTCCCTGCAAACTCAGTTTTCGAATCCAGAATCACTCTACACCAAGCAATTACAATCATCTCACCGCCGGCGGAAGCAGATATGGAACATGGATGAGTGATTTAGTCCAGATACGCGCTCTTCCCGTGAACCATCCTTCATTCGATCTTCGCCCGTTACAGCTTATAAATTCCCCTTTTCACCAGCATCTTAGCACTCTGCAATATCTGCTTGGCACCAAAGGCTCTGAGAGAAAGAGCTATCTTGGAGCGCGCGCGCCTTTCCTGAGCGATCTGAAGGCATCTTCACCTGCTCGGCTTGCTCCTGTTCTGGTATTGTTCCCCTTCAATATTTCTTACTTTCGGTTAACTGCGTGTATCTTAGTTTCTTTCAGGACTGTCGCTGCCCGGAGCCTTAGAACAACTGCTCACCTCCAAGTCTTCCCGTTCCTCCCTTCATCACAGCGTGCTCCCCCAAGTTGTATAGCTTTCTCTGCCCAAATACTCTGTCATTCATTCATATTGAGGTCTCCTTTCATTGACAGAACATAGTGGACAAACTACCGCGTTGATCTCTCTCATAACGCTCCCGCCTACTTTAATAATATTTTTGAATCTACCCTCCCGCCTCATAACGTTCACAAGCCTCTTACCTACCACATCCTCACACCAAAGATGGCACGCAGCAAGGATTGTCTGCATTGTGCAGACTTGCAGGCCGAATTGGAGGAGATCGGAACGCAACAGACAATCCTGGACGAGAAGCATAGGCTCCTGGAATCGAGATTAGAAGAACAGAATCACCGCCTTGAAGAACAGAACCGAAGAATAGAAGATCAAAACCGTCTCATGAATGACAAATACAAGGCAAGATCCAGCCGTTTATGCATAGAGTATCTTCCCTTCAAGAGCAGTTTCGGCAGCTTTCTAACTGTTGTGCACACGCAGAAGAATCCATCTCTATCCTACAGTTCATGATGGAGAAGAGAAATGTAGTGGCAACCAGTTCATCTAGTATCAAGCAGGAAGCAAGAGACAACCAGCCGGAAGAATACAGCCAAACAAATGCAGCATATTATGATAGACTAAATGTTTTGTAAATGTATCTTTTTGTTATTTACGTTTATAAGAAGCTATAGTAGCACAGTAATAAGCCGTAGTAAAAATAGTAAAACAAGGATCAAGGAAGTAGTTCTGTTTTGTAAACCTCTTGATCAATACAGCGAATGACATCTCATGTATCTGAAGAAACTGAACTCCCGTAACTTTTTCAGAATCTAATATAGCAACCGAACTTGTTTAAAAAAAAAACAATTATAAATATAAAAATCTCCTTTTATATGAAAAAAAACAACATAATAAAATAATATCTCAAACACTAACCCCAAACCAAAAAATCCTTAAAAACTTAAAATAAAAAAACCAAAAAAAATACAAACATTATAAAAGCAAAAAAGCAAAAACCTGCCCCACAACCAACCATTATCCCATAAAAAAGCAAAATAATGCCCCCACAAACCATTATCCAAACAGATCATTCCTCTTGCGCAACTCTAAATCTCCAAGCTCACAAAAGCCCAGAAATAGTACGAGACATTAAAGTCCGCAAACTTATGATTAAAAGCGAGCAACCAGAACACCAATTCTTTTATTATAAAAAATAAATGTTGAAAGAATAAAAAATATTATTTACCGGATTAAGCATCTAAATGAGAGACATTCAGCGTTCAAGATAATATTCTGAACTTGACCAATTTTGGTGTACTCTATATGAATGGAATAAAGGCCACACAATTCTTTGAATTTTTCGATGTGAATTAGTTAAAAGTTTGGTTGTGAATTAGAATTTCTGTACATTGTAAGTTCCTTTTATAGTGGCTCTGAATCTATAATTCTAAAGTTTTGAAGCATGCTATTTCTCCAAATTCCAACGTGATATATTTTACATTTTGAGTACCACATATCAAACGTATAATTTTTTATGTACATCATATGATAGTTTCATTAACAAATGTTCCCCGCCTCGGTTGATGTGGATCTCCATTATTCACAGTGGGCGCTCCAACATTATCGCGCAGATAAAGGACAGCAATGACAGATAAAGATTTGTGAATTATTTATTTTGGAGGTAGGTTTGTCGTACAAAATCATAGTCATCTTTGTGATTTAGTGAATAATTTTGGTGAAGAAATTTATGACGGGAAGGTTAGTTGGTTTAAGTGGGTTTTTATTGGGTGTCAAATTTAAATTATATATTTAGGTGATAATTTGGGTGAAGAAATTCATGAGGTCTATGTTAGTTGGTTTGAATGGGGTTTTTCTGGCGTGTCAAATTTAAATAATTTTGGTGAAGAAATTCATGAGGTGTAAGTTAGTTGGTTTGAGTGGGGTATTTACAGGGTGTTCAAATGTAAAACATATAGAAAGGAATTGAAGATGGAAGAGAATTAAATTAACTTCCAAGCTTCAGTGAGCTTCACACAATCTTAGTAATAGCATTCCATAATTTCAATGGGTAGATCATTGAATTGAAGATGGAAGAGAATTAAACTAACTTCCAAGCTTCGGTAAGCTTCACACAATCTTAATAATAATATGCCATAATTTCAATGAGTAGATCATTCTTCCATCTAATACACTAGCTAACTAACGACAACTTAAATTTAACCTAGTTACAAAAATAAATAAATAAATAAATTTGTTAAAGACCTGCTTTTCTTTGTTGCTCTTATTGAAGTCACATATATTTATTGAGTGTTTTCATTATATAGTAGTCCTTGTTCTCTTTTTTGACAAGTTTGGTGTAATTCAACACTTCAATTTAATTATTAGATTATTGATTTTTTAAATATATTTCAAATAAATTTATTTGAATTAATAAAAAATTGTTAAAATCATAAATTTAAATTATACAATTTAAACAAATTTCCAAATACTTCTAATTCATTTATATATTTTAATATATAAAATAACATTGGTTTATTTTGTGGATAATTTTCTAATGAAATTATACAATGGATTTTTAATTTGTTTGGTGTTTCCAATGGATACTCTACCTATAATTAGGAACTATAAAGTAGACATCTACCTATAATTAGGAACTATAAAGTAAACATTTCACTCATCATGAAGTCCTAAAAAGTAGACATTCCACCCATCATCAAGACCCAAAATGATGTAGAATGTCGATTTCACTCATCATGAAGTCCCAGAGAGTAAACATTCCACCCATCATCAAAAACCCAGAGTGCAAAATGTTAACCAAAAACTTTAAATAAATGTGAGATCGATTAAAAATCCTCTAAACAATTTCATTAAAAAAATATCAACAAAATAAAAGAAAAATATAATTAATATTAAACCTCATCGTTTTACGGGATACCATTCTTTTCCAAAGTTTTGTCCATGATAACTCAACAAACAATGGCGTACCGAATTAATTTGATTTTACCGAACTGATATGTCTTTAGTTGAATCCACTCGAACAGTCTTGGCTGAAATGTTACCAGAAAATTGAATGAAACTGCGAAGTTCGATTGTACAAGGAGATTCAATACCTCCGAAAGCTTTCAGTGTGACTAAAACATTCATATTATTTATTTAAAATATTTTAATTATAGTTAAAATATTCAAGTTTATTTATTTAAATATTTTAATTATAGTTAAAATATTCAAGTTATTTATTTAAGATATAATAATTTTATTAATAAAAATTATATTTTATTGGATTTTGGCTTTTTTCTTATTTTCAAGAGATGAGAAGGGGCGGTTTGTTTCCATTTTTTTTTGGTTTCATGGTCGCGGGAGGAGAATAAAGATCTATTTTATTTTATAAAATAAAATATAAGGAAAATATTAAAAGGAAAGTTTTATATAAAAGGAATAATCCTACAACATTGTGTAAGATTTTTAACATTTAAGATTACAAAAAAATGTGCCAAGAGTATAATGTTAATGATATTCATGTTTTTATAATGCTACATGCATTTAACATTTGTCAAGATGTTGATTAAAGGTTTTTTGCTTGCTTACTTTAAAGTGTGTAATGTTGCAAGAAGGAGGTGATTAAGTTAGGATATGATATTATTGATAACTTATTTATGGAAAGCTTTTAAAGCAGTTTATATTGGAATAATATGATTAAGTGTTTTTAGACCTCAAAAGCCAAAGCAGTTTATATTGGAATAAAACAATTAAGTGTTTCTAGACCTCACAAGCCATGAAACTTTGGAATGAGCAATGTAGGTTTTAAAAACATAATAAAATCAACATTTATCTCATGATAGGGGGCATCTAAATACCAAATGCTCTTTGGTCTCTGGTGCTAAAAAACATATATGATGCACCCAAGTAATATGATTGTTTGTGTTGATACCATATCTTTGGAATGTCATGCGATTGTTCATTTGGCATTGGTTTTATATGTGACATGGTTGTATAGTGTGTTGATTTGAGCACTGGAATGTGCATTCAAGTCTTGGTATGTTGTAACTTCCTTTTGAAAACCGTGTGCGTATACATTGGATCATATATATGGTTTGGTGAATGGTAAATTGAATGGTATGTGTTAATATTTGATGAAGACCTTGAACTATGCAGGTGCTATTACATATCGTTTGAACTCTGTTGTCCCTTTATATATTGATCGTGAACTATGTTGATGAACTATGCTAGTGAACTATGATTGTGAACTATGTTGATGTTATTACTTAGTGTTTGAAGTTCAAATTCTTTTTATATGTTGAATTGGAAGGCTCTTGAAAACGTTGATTTAAAATGAGTGTTATACATTAAAAGACCGTGGTATTTGCTAATTTATTGAAGAGTTAATTTGGTATAATGTGAATTGAATTATTTTTTATGCTCATGAATGATGTATGGTATATGGCATATGATCCATATTATTACATGCAGCATTGACTTTAAATCATATATATGCAACACTGAGTTTTGAATCCTTGTTATATGTTCAAAACTATTTAGTTAATATTTGAAGAGGTTTTATTATCAAAGATTATTAGTATAAGGATTTAGTTTATTCAAGGCCAACCCAAATGTTTTGTAGAAACACATTGACTCACCTCCATAGTTGGAGTAGTTCTTTCACACAAAGAGAACTACCATGAATGATCTAGGAAGATAAATCATACCTTGATTTTTAATGAGTTGTGAAAAGGAGTTTGTGAAGGAGAAGTAGGAAATCCTCCCGAGAATCCCACTTCAGACAAAGAGCTTGCCATATGGGAGAACAAGAACAACAAGGCCTATGCCTTTATTGTAGCATCAGTCAATGAAGATGTGAGTTTCCATATTGCACCATTTACAAATGGTTTTGAAGCCTTAAAGAAGCTGAAAGATTTATATGACTCACACTCTGAGCTTGAAGTAGTCCAATTAAAGATCAAATTGTTCAATCTTGAAGTGAAATACGATGATCCTCTTGTCTTAGCCTCTGAAATAAGATCCTTTATGCATGGTATAGAATCCACCAGAGTTAAAATAGATGTTCCTCTCATAGATTTTGTCAAGGCACTGTATCCCAATTATTCTCATTATGTTGAGTCATTACAAGCTAGTGACAAACATAACGAGATTTCATTTGACTTTGTTGTGGAGAATTTTGATGAAAGAGAGAAATATTTTGGGAAGAAGAAGAAAACTTCTCAGTCTTATGAAGAAGTTGTGTGCATTGCAAAGAAGGAGAAGAATCAGACATACTATTTTTCTAGAGGAAGAGGTGGCCGATGAGGATGTGGAAGGAAGAATAATAGAGGCGGGGGAGTAGATATTATCAAGGAGGAATACCTAATATTCATTGTATATGGTGAAATAGAAATGGACATGATGCTTCCTGATGCAAACTCTCTTGGGACAGGATCAGATAGGAAAGGGATGAAGATAAAAGAAAAACACCAGATCAAGGGAAAGGTAAAGCACCTAAATTTGCTCATTATGTATTGGCATAATGCAATATCAAATTAACTGAAGAATTGTTTAATGTTTCACTTGTTTCTTGGAAATATGCATGGTTACTTGATTCGAGAGAAATTTGCCACATGAATTTTAGAAGAAATTTATTTGAAGAATTCAATGATAATGTTGACGGAGAAATATAATTTATAGACAAGTCAAAACTCAATCCATTAGGGCTTGGCAGCATCAAGGAAATCTACTTTACAAACAAGTCAAAATTCAAGTGATTAGGGGTTGGCACCATCAGGGTCAAATTTCCCAATCTCCTAGACTTTCTTTTACATGATGTTCTCTAGCTCTTGGAGTTGCATAGAAACTTGTTGTCTTTGGTTCACATATGCTAGCAAGGGCACTCCATCCACATGTTTGATGGCAAGGTTGAGGTCAGAAAAGCATTAGACAACTCACTTTTCATGACTAAGATAGATGAATAAAGACTCCCGAAGCTACAAGGAACCTCTGCTCGTCCAAAAAAATTTGCATATAGTTCTCAATTTGATGAAGGTACAATACCATCCAGTTTCTTATGGCATGCTAGATTTTGACATTTGAACTATGACAATTTGTGCTTATTGAAGAGAAATGGTGTTACTAGTTTGCCTACCATTCCTAGGGAACTTAAGCAATGTGATGCTTGTATCATAGGAAAGCACAACAAATGATATTTTCATGATTCTAATTCCAAAAAACATAGAAAGCTTGAATTCATTCATTCTGAATTGTGTGGCTCTATGCCCGTTCCTTTTGCAAATGGTAGTAAATACACAACGACTTTTATTGATGACTACACCGGAATGTGTTAGGTATATCTATTGAAGAACAAATCTAAAGCTTTTGAAACTTTCAAAAACTTTCATGCATGGATTGAAAATGACACACAAACTCATATTGGCTCTATTTGCACTGATAATGGAAAATAATATACTTCAAATGAATTTGAAAACTATCTTCGCCAGCATGGGATCAACCATCAAACAACAATTCCTTATGATCCTCAACAAAATGGTGTAGCTAAAAGAATGAACATGACAATCTTAAATCTAGTATGTTCAATGATGTTTTTAAAAAATGTAAACTGATGTTTTAGGCTAATGCAGTTCTATGTGCAATGTATATTAAGAATAGGTGTCCATCCCATACTCTAAAAAAAGACCCCTATGAAATGTGGTATGGTCACATTCCTTTTGTAAGGCATTTAATGGTTTTCGATTCCACGTGTTATGCCTTGATACCTAAGTAACAAAGAAACAAACTTGATGCAAGGAGTCAAAAATGTATCTTCTTGGGGTATTCAGATACCTCCAAATCATATTGTCTCTATGATGAAGTAAATAAGAAGTCTGTAATATCTATAGATGTGATTTTTCTTGAATATTCCAAGACTGACAATGTTGTTGAGTGATAGCTTGATCACTTGGATAGATTCAAGCATGCAAAATCATTTCAAGAGTTTGATAATGAGATTCCACATCTTGAATGGGGGATCCTTGTCTTGGATCAATATGTGGAATATCCTTTTGAAGCACTCTCTCCCCCTCATGAAGCTCCAACCATCTGTTTTCCTTTCTGTTTCATTATTCTATAATTTCTATTTGTTTCCAAGAAGGGATCAAATCCCAATTGTAATCATTTTGGGTAGAAGAGCCTTGCACACTGAGACAGCTAGTTTGTGAGACAGCTGGAGCTTAGGCAAAGATATTTTTGTAAATTGTTGATTCAAAGCCCCCCCTTCTCCATATAAATAAGGTGGAGAAACACTTAAAACAGGTTAAGGAATTTTGCACCGGCAATGGTCAAATTTTGTGATTCGGTTTTTGGTTCTAAGTTGCCTATTCATGAGGGACTTCAACGATATACTGATAAATGTAATGGACTAGTAATTGGACCCATTTTGAAGATTAATGGAACCATTTGGTGATTCCAATCATGGTAATGCGCAATATGTTCCCCCCATTGTTTATCACTTCATGTATGTTTTTTTCCCTTTGAAATAGTGGAATGAAGCCGCAAGTTCCACCCTTGATCATGATTGTATATTTGCTACAAACTAGTAACAATACCTGTGTTAACTACATATTTACTTATGTACCTGTAACATGCACATATTTATTTATGATGTTTTATGAGAAATGTGCCCATGAGGATTATGGCCCGAAACCTTAATGTGTGCTCCACTATTTCTGCTATTTCATCTCCTCCCTCTTCTATATTTCTATTGGAAAATCATTACTTAGGATTCTGTGTTGTTTACAATCCTATGCATCGAAATCCACCCTTTTACCGGAACATTGATGCTTAGGATTCTGTATTGTTTACATGCCTATGCATCGAATTCCTTGCTTCCTTTCCTCCTCTTCACTTTACTACAACTACAATATAAAGCTTCCTGTTGTTGTGTGTCGGCCACCAAAACCAGAAATTTCTCTTTGAGGTTGGCCCGATTTACCCCCTGAGCATTTGGATACATGTATCGACTTGAGTTTACTTGGATGACAGACTATTGAACCAAGCCCCCTTTATTCTTTTTCAATTACGTGACAATCAGAGTGCTGCAGAAACCCCCTCACAAATAATCTTCCATGCAGTCCTCTACCTAAGATGTCCTAGGCACTGGTCTAAAATCAACCCAAAGGTTATCTCTAGGAAGCTTTCTATGTCTCCTGAAGAACTTGTGCTACGGGTGCCATTAAAAGAGAACATATTTCTGGAGCTGTTTTCGAGGAACAAATTAGAATATTTTTCCCTGGGTATGAAAAATATTTGCATTCCCTTTGTTAGGTGAGAAAGGGAAGTGTGGGTTGAAGATCTCTCACCTTGGTGACTCCACTATTTCAATTTTATGGTAAACATCTTAACAACTCCATTGTCCATATCTCTATTTGATCATCCTGGCTTTCAAGCAGCCTCATACTCACTCTGATGCTAAAGTAGTCGAAAAATTTCCCTACATTTGAAACTTAGATCACTCACCTAGGGGGTTTTCAAAATGGCCATTCCATCATTCCTGGCCAAAAAAAATTCCCCACTGGATTTTTCTTCTATTTTTTGTTATCCCAATCATGTCCCTTCAGTGCATGAATGGAATACCGATTTTCGTAGATTCAGTGGAGACATAGATAGAAGGCTTGACGAACACCTCAAAGATTTTTATGAATGCATGGAACAATAGGGTATTTTTCTTGAAGATGCACAAATGAAATTGTTCATGTATTCTTTAGAATATGATGCTAGAGTTTTTTATAGGACAATACCTAACAATAGCATATCTTCCTTAAAAAATTTCACATAGCATTCAATCATTATTGCAAAAGATTATATCGACCAAATGATCTTTTGAAGACTGTTGTGCGCATTTTAATGTTGAAAATATGCCTGAGGTTAATGATCCTGCTGAAGATGTTTATGGAGCTCCGCTCCAAGAAAACATCTACTCGCATTAAGAAGCATCACCAAATGACCAAGAATGCAAGGAAGGAAACATCATCAAGCTGCAAATAAACCTCAGAGTTCTTATTTGGCTGAATTTGATGTTTCTCCTTCCTATGATGAATATGACTCGGATGGAAAGTCAAGTGATGCAGAGCCAAAATGCTCCCAGTCATGGGAAGTTCCACAAGAAGAGGAGGCCCACCAGGGGGTCAACAAAGAGGCTCTAGTTTACAACACACATCCTTCACCTGGAGAACAAGATCAAGAACCTCCTCCAATTTATGATTCATATCATTTAGAGGAGGATGAGATGGTCAAGGATTATCAAATGGATCTGTTTACTAGCAAGTGGGGAGAAATGTACAAGTTTTGCTCGAAAAATCTAAAGCTAAGGAGATGAACAATATTTATAGTTCCCCTGACCAATAAGATATTGGTCAGCAGACTTTTCATGGAAATAAGGCGGCCGCAAATTCTTCTGGTCAGTTCTATGACCCTGCAACTTACTACATGATGAAATTCTTAAGTCAACAACAAAGGTTGTTCCTAGAGCATGTATCAGGTGTTTCAGTTGAAGATTTTTCATGGTGCATTCTTGTTTTTAATTTCAAATTTTAGCTACATGAAGGCATTAGGTCTAGCACCCAAATGTTGGCCTAGCTCCATTGGACGGTTGAACTCACTTAGGTGAATTAAGCCCTATACATAGGAAGGAGTTGTATATAAATAGGCTCACTGGTTGAGCGTTTACTTTCTAGTTGATAGAATTTATTTTTCTGCATTTTAGTTTGATGAGGAAAGTACTTCCAACAAATGAAGTCTCGTGGAGATTTTCTAATTGTATTGATTCATTATATTTCTAACTCCATGCCCAATGGTGAAGGATACTAGTCTGCAGGTTCTCAACACCTTTCCAACAAGGCACTGCCCCCATTTAGAGCCAATGTTGTCACTCACTTCTAAATGTGTTTTCAGCCGTGAAAAGTGTGAGAAAGAGCAATGAATTTTGAAGCCATTTCCCTAGCCACAGAAGCTCTCGAAGCTTAATCAAACCCTCTCCATCAGATAGTTCTCGAAATAATATTTCTGAGGGTATATGGAAGTCCAAAAATGGACTTCTGGGTCAAAAATTAGAGTAGATTGAAGTTTCCCTCTGAAAGCCAGAAAACCAAGAGGAAAAGACCAAGGCGCAGTATATCGGCGATCGACAGGATTTCAAAGTGCAGTTAAAAGGGGAAATGTATATCGGCGATTGGAGGCCGAAATTCCCACAACATCGGTAAACTAGAAATCCCACATATCGGAGGTCTCGCATATCGGAGATCCCGCAATATCAGCGATCAATGATTTGGGACGGGACAAAGTCTAAAAAGTTGCGAAATGGAAAAGTCCCAATATAGTGTTAAAGCACTGGGAGGGGCCAATTTCATTTAACAAAGAAATTCAAATAAAAAGCAAGGGTGGATGGGCCCTTTTCTCTCTCCTCCAGGGGGGCCATGTGGCAGAGCACCATTGGATCCAAAAATGACATGGGATGCTGACATCATGCATGATGTAGCAGTACGGAGATGATGTGGCAGTACGGAGGACACGTGGCATGCTGATATGGAATTTTTATGGGTCCTATGGGGGAATATCCGTGTGACACGTGTCACCACTCAGGAAGTGCCACGTGGAATTGATGACATCACCAAAGGAGATTCCCACAGATCGATGATCAGAGAATTTAAAAGGTTGCAACTCCGATTAAAAGTCTTCGATTGTGATTTGCATTAAAGGGGGCTCTGATAAGGGGGTTAGCCCATGATCACATGGATGACTGAAGAACCAGGGGCTAAGAATGAAATGGGCAATCCCGTAGATCAACAATCCCGCAGATCGGTGATCGACGAAGGTAAAAGGTCACAACTCCAATTAAAAGTCCGCTATTGTGATTTATGGTAAAGGGGGCTCTGATAAGGGGGCTGGCCAATGATCACACAGAGAGAAGAATAACCAAGGGCTAAGCATAAAAGGGTCCAATCTCGCAGATCGATGATTGCACAGGTCAAAATTCCTCCTCCCCCAAAGTCCCTTTCGACTTGTGATTGCGATATGTGGGAACTCTCCCAAATGTAACATTTTATGTGATATGCCTTATTGAAGTTTTGTATCCAAACAATCGGAAAGCTTGACGAAGTATGGTAGGAAGGACCTCTCTTATATTGTGACTGCAATATCCTAGGTGAGCCCATTCCCACAGATCGACGATTGTAGGTGTCAAGGGGAGATAGCAAAGGCAACTGCTAGAAACCATAGATATGGGGGATTCTATGAAACCAAGTAAAAAGACCCCCGGAGGGGAGTCCAAAGGCCCTAACGCCCGAGGACTAAGAACCTGGTCATATGAGAAGAAAGGTAGAAAGTGGATAAATGAAAGGGGGCCAAGGGAGATCGAGACTTTTTGTTCTATGATGCCTCTTAACGTAAAGGTCTTGATGCAGTGATGCCCTGATAGCGTGGTACATAGCTTTAAAGGTGAATGGGTTGGAAGCTAAGACTTTGAATAGAGTTATGGAGCAATTGCAAATCAATATGGGCTAATCCTATAGAATCCCCTGCAACAAGAAACCAAGGACCACACGGGCCTCTGAAATGAATTTGACTGCTTTCCCGTAGGAATTTAGATAGTAAATGGAGGCATGGGGAATTCAGAGAGTATAAGGTTAATGATATTTGTGTTTTTGTAATGCTACATGCATTTAGCACTGGTTAAGATGTTCATTAATGGTTTTTTGTTCGCTTATTTTAAAGTGTGTAAGATGTTGCAAGAAGGAGGTGATTAAGTTAGGATATGATATTATCCATAATTTATTTATGGAAAGCTATTAAAGCAGTTTATATTGGAATAAAACAATTAAGTGTTTCTAGACCTCACAAGCCATGAAACTTTGGAATGAGCAATGTAGGTTTTAAAAACATAATAAAATCAACATTTATCTCATGATAGGGGGCATCTAAATATCAAATTCACTTTGGTCTCTGGTGCTAAAAAACATATATGATGCACCCAAGTAATATGATTTTTTGTGTTGATACCATATCTTTGGAATGTCGTGCAATTGTTCATTTGGCATTGGTTTTATATGTGACATGGTTGTATAGTGTGTTGATTTGAGCATTGGAATGTGCATTCAAGTCTTGGTATGCCATAACTTCCTTTTGAAAACCGTGTGTGTACATTGGATCATATATATGGTTTGGTGAATGGTATGTGTTGATATTTTCTAAAGACCGTGAACTATGCAGGTGTTATTACATATTGTTTTAAGTCTGTTGTCCCTTTATATATTGATCGTGAACTATGTTGATGAACCATGCTAGTGAACTATGATTGTGAACTATGTTGATGTTATTACTTAGTGTTTGAAGTTCGAATGCTTTTTATATATTGAATTGGAAGGCTCTTGAAAGTGTTGATTTAAAATGAGTGTTGTACATTAGAAGACTGTGGTATGTGCTAATTTATTGAAGAGTTAATTTGGTATAATGTGAATTGAATTATTTTTTATGCTCATGAATGATGTATCGTATATGGCATATGATCCATATTATTACATGCAGCTTTGACTTTAAATCATATATATGTAACACTGAGTTTTGAATCCTTGTTATATGTTCAAAACTATTTAGTTAATTTTTGAAGAGATTTTATTATCAAAGATTATTAGTATAAGGATTTAGTTTATTCAAGGCCAACCCAAATGTTTTTTAGAAATGCATCCACTCACCTCCATAGTTGGAGTAGTTCTTTCTCACAAAGAGAACTACCATGAATGATCTATGGAGATAAAGCATACCCTGATTTTTAATGAGTTGTGGAAATGAGTTTGTGAAGGAGAAGTAGGAAATCCTCCTGAGAATCCCACTTCAAACAAAGAGCTTGTCATATGGGAGAACAAGAACAACAAGGCCTATGCCTTTATTGTAGCATCAGTCAATGAAGAGGTGAGTTTCCATATTGCACCACTTACAAATGCTTTTAAAGCCTTAAAGAAGCTGAAAGATTTATATGACTCACACTCTGATTTGGAAGTAGTCCATTTAAAGATCAAATTGTTCAATCTTGAAGTGAAATACAATGATCCCCTTGCCTTAGCCTCTGAAATAAGATCCTTTATGCATGGTATAGAATCCACCAGAGTTAAAATAGATGTTCCTCTCATAGATTTTGTCAAGGCACTATATTCCAATTATTCTCATTATGTTGAGTCATTACAAGCTAGTTGCAAACATAAGGAGATTTCCTTTGACTCTTTTATGGAGAATTTTGATGAAAGAGAGAAATATTTTGGGAAGAAGAAGAAAAATTCTCAGTCTTCTAAAGAAGTTGTGTGCATTGCAAACAAGGAGAAGAATCAGACATACTATTTTTCTAGAGTAAGAGGTGGCCGACGAGGATGTGGAAGGAAGAATAATAGAGGCAAGGGAGTAGATATTATCAAGGAGGAAAGACCTAATCTTCATTGTATATGGTGCAACAGAAATGGACATGATGCTTCCTGATGCAAACTCTCTTAGGACATGATCAGATAGGAAAGGGATGAAGATAAAAGAAAAACACCAGATCAAGGGAAAGGTAAAGCACCTGAATCTACTCATTATGTTGTAGCATAATGCAATATCAGAGTAACTGAAGACTTGTTTAATGTTTCACTTGTTTCTTGGAAATATGCATGGTTACTTGATTCAAGAGAAGTTTACCACATGAATTTTAGAAGAAATTTATTTGAAGAATTCAATGATAATGTTGACGGAGCAATATAATTTATAGACAAGTCAAAAACCAATCCATTAGGGCTTAGCAGCGTCAGGGCAGTCTACTTTACAAAAAAGTCAAAAATCAAGCAATTAGGGGTTGGCATCATCAGGGTTAAACTTCCTGCTCTCCTAGACATTCTTTTACATGATGTTCTCTAGCTCTTGGAGTTGCAGAGAAACTTGTTGTCTTTGGTTCACATATGCTAGCAAGGACACTCCATCCACATGTTTGATGGCAAGGTTAAGGTCAGAAAAGTATTAGACAACTCACTTTTCATGACTAGGATAGATGAATAAAGACTCGTGAAGCTACAAGGAACCTATGCTCGTCCAAAAAACTTTGCATATAGTTCTCAATTTGATGAAGGTACAATACCATGTAGTTTCTTATGGCATGCTAGATTTTGACATCTGAACTATGGAAATTTGTGCTTATTGAAGGGAAATGGTGTTACTAGTTTGCCTACCATTCCCAGGGAAATTAAGCAATGTGATGCTTGTATCGTATAAAAGCACAACAAACAATATTTTCATGATTCTAATTCCAGAGAACATGGAAAGCTTGAGCTCATTCATTTTGAATTGTGTGGCTCTATGCCCGTTCCTTTTGCAAATGATAGTAAATAAACGACGGCTTTTATTGATGACTACACCGGAATGTGTTAGGTATATCTATTGAAGAACAAATCTAAAGCTTTTGAAACTTTCAAATTCTTTCATGCATGGATTGAAAATGACACACAAACTCATATTGGCTCTATTTGCATTGATAATGGAAAATAATATACTTCAAATGAATTTGAAAACTATCTTTGCCAGCATGGGATCAAACATCAAACAACAATGCCTTATGATCCTCAACAGAATGGTGTAGCTAAAAGAATGAACATTGCAATCTTAAATATGGTATGTTCAATGATGTTTTTAAAAAATGTAAACAGATGCTTTGGGTTGATGCAGTTCTATGTGCAGTGTATATTAAGAATAGGTGTCCATCCCATACTCTAAAAAAAAGACCCCTATGAAATGTGGTATGGCCACATTCCTTCGGTAAGGAATTTTAGGGTTTTCGGTTCCACATGTTATGTCTTGATACCTAAGGAACAAAGAAACAAACTCGGTCCAAGGAGTCGAAAATGTATCTTCTTAGGGTATTCAGATACCTCCAAATCATATTGTCTCTATGATGAAGTAAATAAGAAGTTTGTAATATCTATAAATGTGATTTTTCTTGAATATTCCAAGACTGACAATGTTGTTGAGTGATAGCTTGATCGCTTGGGTAGATTCAAGCATGCAAAATCATTTCAAGAGTTTGATAATGAGATTCCACATCTTGAATGGGGTATCCCTATCTTGGATCAATATGTGGAATATCCTTCTGAAGCACTCTCTCCCCCTCATAAAGCTCCAACCATCTGTTTTCCTTTCCATTCCATTATTCTGTAATTTCTATTTATTTCCAAGAAGGGATCAAATCTTGATTGTAATCATTTTGGGCAGCAGAGCCTTGCACACTAAGACAACTAGTTTGTGAGACAACTGGAGCTAAGGTGAAGATATTTTTGTAAATTGTTGGTTCAAAGCCCCCCACTTCTCTGTATAAATGAGGTGGAGAAACACTTAAAACAGGTTAAAGAATTCTGCACCCGAAGTGGTCAAATTTTGTGATTCCATTTTTGGTTCTAAGTTGCCTATTCATGAGGGACTTGAGCAA
The DNA here is from genome assembly GCA_000404065.3 of Pinus taeda. Lineage (NCBI taxonomy): Eukaryota > Viridiplantae > Streptophyta > Pinopsida > Pinales > Pinaceae > Pinus > Pinus taeda. Next base: position 101,077 of record APFE031735344.1, on the reverse strand, counting down.
TATACCGATGAATGTAATGGACTATTAATTGGACCCATTTTGAAGATTAATGGAACTATTTGGTGATTCCAATCATGGTAATGCGCAATATGTTCCCCCCTTTGTTTATCACTTCATGTATGTTTTTTTGCCTTTGAAATAGTGGAATGAAGCTGCAGGTTCCACCCTTGTTCATGATTGTATATTTGCTACAAACTAATAATAGTACCTGTGTTAACTACATATTTACTTATGTACCTGTAACATGCACATATTTACTTATGATGTTTTATGAGAAATGTTCCCATGAGGATCATGGTCTGAAACCTTAATTTGTGCTCCACTGTTTCCGCTATTTCATCTCCTCCCTCTTCCATCTGTCTATCGGAAAATCATTGCTTACGATTTTGTGTTGTTTACAACCCTATGCATCTAAATCCACCCTTCTACTGGAACATTGATGCGTAGGATTCTGTCTCGTTTACATCGCTATGCATCAAATTCCCTCCTTCCTTTCCTCCTCTTCGCTTTACTACAACTACAATATAAAGCTTCCTGTTACTATGTGTCAGCCACCAGAACCAAACATTTCTCTTTGAGGTTGGCCCGATTTACCCCCTGAGCATTTGGGTACATGTATCGACTTAAGTTTACTTGGATGATAGATTATTGAACCAAGCCCCCTTTATTCTTTTTCAATTAGTGAAAATTGGAGTGCTGCAGAAACCCCCTCACGAATAATCTTCCATGCACTCGTCTACCTAAGATGTCCTAGGCACTGGTCTAAAATCAACCCAGAGGCTATCTCTAGGAAGCTTTCTATGTCTTCTGAAGCACTTCTGCTATGGGTGCCATTGAAAGAGACAACACATTTTTGGAGTTGTTTTCGGGGAATGAATTAGAATATTTTTCCTTGGATATGAAAAATCTTTACATTCCCTTTGTTAGGTGAGAAAGGGAAGTGTGGGTTGAAGATCTCTCACCTTGGCGACTCCACTATTTCAATTTTATGTTAAACATCTTGACAAATCCACTGTCCATATCTCTATTTAATCATCCTGGCTTTCAAGCAGCCTCATACTCACTCTGATGCTAAAGCAGTCGAAAACTTTCCCTACCTTTGAAACTTAGATCACTCACCTAGGGGGTTTTCAAAATGGCCATTCCATCATTCCTGGCAAAAAAAACTCCCCACTGGATTTTTCTTCTATTGCTGGTTATCCCAATCATGTCCCTTTAGTGCATGAATGGAATAACTATTTTCCTAGATTCAGTGGAGACATAGATAGAAGGCTTGACCAACACCTCAAATATTTTTATGAATGCATGGAACAATAGGGTATTTTTCTTGAAGATGTACAAATGAAATTGTTCATGTATTCTTTAGAAGAGGATGCTAGAGTCTATTATAGAACAATACCTAACGGTAGCATATCTTCCTTAAAAAACTTTCACATAGCATTCAATCATTATTGCAAAAGACTGTATCCACCGAATGATCTGTTTGAAGATTGTTGTGTGCATTTTAATGTTGAAAATATGCTTGAGGTTAATGATCCCGTTGAAGATGTTTGTGGAGCTCCGCTCCAAGAAAACATCTACTCGCATTAAGAAGCATCACCAATTGACCAAGAATGAAAAGATGGAAACATCATCAAGTTGCAAATAAACCTCAGAGTTCTTATTTGGCCGAATTTGATGTTTCTCCTTCCTATGATGAATACGACTTTGATGGAGAGTCAAGTGGTGCAGATCCAAAACACTCCCAGTCATGGGAAGTTGCACAAGAAGAGGAGGCCCACCTGGAGGTCAACAAAAAGACTCTACTTTATAACGCACATCCTTCACCTGGAGAACAGGATCAAGAACCTCCTCCAATTTATGATTCATATAATTTAGAGGAGGATGCGATGGTTGAGGATTGTCAAATGGATCTGTTTACTAGCAAGTGGGAAGAAATCTACAAGTTTTGCTCGAAAAATCTAAAGCTGAGGAGATGAATAATATTTGTAGTTACCCTAACCAATAAGATATTGGTCAACAGACTTTTCATGGAAATAAGGCGGCCAAAAATTCTTTCGGTTGGTTCTATTAACCTGTAGCTTGCTACATGATGACATTCTTAAGTCAACAACAAAGGTTGTTCCTAGAGCATGTGTCAAGTGTTTCAGTTGAAGATTTTTGATGGTACATTTTTGTTTTGAATTTCAAATTTCAGCTACATAAAGCATTAGGTCCAGCACCCAAATGTTGGCCTAGCTCCATTGAAGGGTTGAACTTACTTAGGTGAATTGAGCCCTGTACAGAGGAAGGGTTTGTATATAAATAAGCTCACTAGTTGAGTTTTTACTTTCCAGTTGATAGAATTTATTTTTTCTACATTTTAGTTTGATGAGGAAAGTACTCCCAACAAATGAAGTCTCATGGAGATTTTCTGGTTGTATTGATTCATTATATTTCTGACTCCATGCCCAATGGTGAAGGATACTAGTCTGTAGGTTCTCAACACCTTTCCAACAAGGCACTGTCCCTAGGCCAATGTTGTCACTAATTGCTAAACATGTTTTCAGTCGTGAAAAGTGTGAGAAAGAGTAGTGAATTTTGAAGCCATTTCCTTAGCCACAGAAGCTCTCAAAGCTTAATCAGACCCTCTCCATCAGATAGTTCTTGAAATAAGATTTTTGAGGGTATAGAAGTCCAAAAATGGACTTCTGGGTTAGAAATTAGAGCAGATTGAAGTTGCCCTTTGAAAGCCAGAAAACCAAGAGGAAAAGACCAAGGCATGGTATATTGGCGATCGACAGGATTTCAAAGTGTAGTGAAAAGGGGCAGTGTATATCGGCGATTGGAGGCCCAAAGTCCAACAACATCGGCAAACCAGAAATCTTGCATATTGGAGGTCCCACATATTAGACTTCCCACATATCGGGGATCCTGCAATATCGGCAATAGACAATTTAAGATGGGACAAAGTTCGAAATGTTGCAAAATGGAAAAGTCCCGATATAGTGTCAAAGCGCCGGGAGGGACCGATTTCATTTAACAAAGAAATTCAAATAAAAATCAAGGGCAGATGGGCCCTTTTCTCTCTCCTCCAGGGGGGCCACATGGTAGAGCACCATTGGATCCAAAAGTGACATAAGTTGCTAACATCATGCATGACGTAGCAGTATAGAGATGATGTGGTGGTATGGAGGACACGTGGCATGCTGATATGGAATTTTTAGGGGTCTTATGGGGGCATATCTGGGTGACAAATGTCACCACTTAGGAAGTGCCACATGGAATTGATGACATCACCAAAGGAGATTCCCGCAGATCGACGATCAACGAAGTTAAAAGGTTGCAACTCTGATTAAAAGTATTTGATTGCGATTTGCATTAAAGGGGGCTCTGATAAGGGGGATAGCCCATGATCACATGGATGACCGAAGAAACAGGGGCTAAGAACTAAAGGGGCAATCCTACAGATCGACAATCCCATAGATCAACAATCCTGCAAATCGGTGATTGACGAAGGTAAAATGTAACAACTCCAAAATTAAGTCCGCTATTGCGATTTGTGCTAAAGGGGGCTCTGATAAGGGGGCTGGCCAGTGATCACATGGATAGAAGAATAACTAAGGGCTAAGCACAAAACTGTCCAATCCCGTAGATCGGCGATCGCACAGGTCAAAATTCCTCCTCCCCCGAAGTCCCTTCCGACTTTCGATTGTGATATGTGGGAACTCTCCGAGATGTAATATTTTATGTGATATGCCTTATGGAAGTTTTGCGTCTGAACAATCGGAAATCTCTTCGAAGTATGGTAGGAAGGACCTCTCTTATATTGCGATTGCAATATCCTAGGTGAGCCCATTCTTGCAGATCAACGATCGCAGGTGTCAAGGGGAGATACCAAAGGCAACTGCTAGAAACCATAGATATGGGGGATTCTATGAAACTAAGTAAAAAGACCCTCAGAGGGGAGCCAAAAGGCCCTAACGCCCAAGGACTAAGAACTTGGTCATATGAGAAGAAAGGCAGAAAGTGGCTAAATGAAAGGGGGCCAAAGGAGATCGACACTTGTTGTTTTGTGATGCCTCTTAACGTAAAGGTCCCGATGCAGCGATGCCCCGATAGCGTGGTATATAGCTTTAAAGGTGAATGGGTCAGCAACTAAGACATTGAATAGAGTTATGGAGCAGTTGCAAATCAATATGGGCGAATCCTATAGAAGCCCCTGCAACAAGAAACCAAGGACTACACGGGCCACTGAAATGAATTCGACTACTTTGCCGTAGGAATTCAGATAGTAAATGGAGGCATGGGGCTCCAATCTAACACACAATGAAGGACTACCAGGATATACTCCATTTTTACTCCACAACAGGAATTCACAGTTGACCCACTCCCAACTCTGGAGAAAGAGCTACTTAGGAAGTTAAGGTGAAAGTGACAGGAATCGACTGAGCAGCAGGAGAAGCACATTATGGAAAAGGCGTGACTTGATCAGAGGCCTTCACAGGAACAACAGAGGGAAAATTCCTCCATCATGTTTCCATTTTCCTTTTTGTTTCATTATTCTGTAATTTCTATTTATTTCCAAGAAGGGATCGATTCCCGATTGTAATCATTTTAGGCAACAGAGCCTTGCATGTTGAGATAGCTAGTTCATGAGAGAACTGGAGCTCAGGCAAAGATATTTTGGTAAACTGTTGATTCAAAGCCCCCCCTTATCTGTATAAATAACGGGGAGAAACACTTCAAACATGTTCCAGAATTCTACACCTGCAGTGGTCAAGTTCTGTGATTCCATTTTTGGTTCTAAGTTGCCTGTTCATGAGGGACTTAAGTGATATACTAATGAATATAATGGATTGGTAATTGGAACCATTTTGAATATTAATGGAACTATTCGGTGATTTCAATCATGGTAATTCTCAGTATGTTCCCCCACTTTTTTTATCACTTCATGTATGTTTTTATCCCTTTGAAATAGTGAAATGAAGCTACAAGTTCCACCCTTGTTCATGATTATATATTTTCTACAAACTAGTAACAGTACATGTGTTAGCTACATATTTACTTATGTTGTTTGATGAGAAATGTGCCCATGAGGATTATAGCTTGAAACATTAATTTGTGCTCCTCTATTGCTGCTCTTTCATCTCCTCCCTCTTCCATATGTGTATCAAAAAATCGTTGCTTAGGATTTTGTGTTGTTTACAACCCTATGCATCGAATTCCACCCTTTTTCCGGAACATTGCTGCTTAGGATTATGTCTTGTTTACAACCCTATGAATCAAATTCCCTCATTCCTTTCCTCCTCTTCACTTTACTACAACTTCAATATAAAGTTTCCTGTTTTTGTGCGTCGGTCACCGAAACTAGACATTTCTCTTTGAGATTGGCCCGATTTACCCCCTGAGCATTTGGATCCATGTATCGACTTTTGTTTACTTGGATGGCAGACTATTGAACCAAGTCCCCTTTATTATCTTTCAATTACGTGACAATTGGAGTGCTATAGAAAACCCCTTATAGATAATCTTCCATGCACTCCTCTATCTAAGATGTCCTAGGCACTGGTCTACAATCAACCCAGAGGATGTCTTTAGGAAGCTCTCTATGTCTCTCGAAGCACTTGTGCTATGGGTGCCATTAAAAGAAACAATAGGATGACTTGGTGTATTTTTCCAAAGTACATCCCTTTCATGTATCAACTTGCTCAAGTGTACCTTTAGGAAGACTTGTAGAGATATACTGCAATATCTTCAAAGCCCCATGATACAAGTGGCCCAATCGCAAGTGCCAAAACTCACCAAGGTCTCTGCTCTGCACCCTTTATTCTTTTGTGCTCAAATTAGCACAGTCCTCTACCTCCAACTTATAGAGATTCTTCACATGAATCCCTTTCTTCTTTACTTGACCCGTGGCTATGTGTTGAAGGAACTCCTTTCCTTTCGAGAAGATCACATCATAGGCTCTATCCTAAAGAATGGAAATGGATACCAATTTCTTCTTCATCCTAGGCACATACATAACATTCTTCAAGGTGAGTGGAACCCCATGCTCCCTTTAAAAAGTAATTGTGCCCAATCCAGTAACATTATACTTCCTATCGTCACCCATCTCAATATGCATATGGAGATATTTATCGTATGGGTCATTGAATAACTCTTTGCCACCAGTCATGTGGAATGAAGCTCCACTGTCTAAGTACCATACACTTCCCATCATTGATAACACCATGCATGAAATGAGGGAAAAGTCCAATTAAAATTGAGAGGTCCAAGCCTCACCCACCACTCCTCCTGAGGACTTCTTCTTGGACTTCTTAAGTGGACAATTTTTAGAAAAATGGCCTAGCTTATGACAATGAAAGAACTTAAATTTCGTCATGTCTTTCTTCTTACCTCCATGATAAGAATCCGATTTGGAATTGGAAGCTTTAATTTTCCCCTTCTTCGCCTTAATCGCTAAGGCACAATTCTCTTCATCATCAGTCTTTTATGAAGAGCCATCCCTGGTGTTCATATTGTTTTCCTCCTGCGTCAAATTCGACCACAGTCGTTCCCAATATGAAAACTTCTCCCGATCATTGATATAGTCTTGATAACTATTCCAACTCTTTGGGAGTCCTAGAAGAGCAAGACTCACCATATCATCCTTGGAAACCATGATTCCAACACTTCCAAGTTCATCATGACACTGAGTGAACTTGGTCAAGTATTTTGGAATCATCTCACCTTTCTCCATTTTGATTTTACGAAGTTTTTCCTTCAATGCCAATTTCCTTTGGTCACTGTTGTTCTGATACAAGTTTGTCAATGCTTTCCACATAGTATATGGAGTTTCCTTGCCATGGAGACTTGAGACAATGTGGTCTCGAACTCCCTCAAGGATTATCCACCTCGACTTCGCTACACACCTCTTCCATTCAACCAAATTTTGTGCATTTGATGTTGCTGGCTTAGAAATTTCTTTATTAATGAATTCCTTCAAGCCATTATCCTCTAGCACAACCTCCATGTTGTCCTTTCAGGCTATAAAATTTGGTTTCCTTCCAAGGCATACTCGATTCGCAAACTGTAGAACATCATTTGTCGATCCTGAAGTATGTATTGCAAATTTGAATTTCACCTGTAACCCAAAACTCAAAACTTTGAAATCTCCTCTAGTATATTGTCTTCATCTCCGTTACCATGTAGAAAATCCTATAGATTCACAAGCTCATGCAATTTACTAAAGAGTAGGACAATAATCTACTTCTACTTTCAACCAGCAAAAGCCAATAGATGGATGAAAACAATATGAACAAGAAGAAGATAAATCAATGGCACATAATACAATAAGTATCTGCGGAAAGCCTCAACTGAAAACACACACTATCTGTATTGCATTAAATCAGAAATATGAGTGAAGATACAAAGATTGTTCTCACTAGAACAATTCTGCACAAGTATGCTCAAGTCTCTTAGCTCACAAGCAAGCTCTTGGCTAACACTTAGCCAATTTTGCAACCCTGCAAGCCCCTATTTCCTTGCACAATTCCTAAGATGAATAGCCTATATTTAAAGGGAATTCATGCTTCCAAAACTGTGCAATCAAACATAGGTGCTTCTTTGATTGCATGCATGATATTTACAACTCAATAAATCATACAACTGATAGTACATTGTCCTAGGTTTTTCTTAGAATCGACATGCATGATGAACCACAGTTGTTGGTTCGAAATGCGTTGGCCAAAAATTTTTCTCATGTGATTTCTACCGAAATACTTTGTTTAATTCATTATGGATCACAAAAGGTTGAATACAGGGAATCTTCAGTTAACTAGAGTGACACTTGTGGATGCACTAGTGGACCAACTGAGTGTTAACTCTCTATTAGTTCCACAAATAGTTTGAAACTAATTTAACTGAACATAACTCAACAAACTGAGTTATCTAATTACAACTCACAATTAAACTCATCAAGGACCCCTAAAACTTAGGGAGAACATTTACATGACTTCATAAATACTTCTAACTCAAAATTCCTAAGCTAATTAAGTTAATTAAACTTATTAACTACTTACATGTTGTTATGAGAATATAATTCGATTTTAATTCATAGTTTAAATTCAAGGACAAATTTAAACTGGAATTTCTTGTTGCCATTTCTCAATAGCTTCTACTTTGAGCTTAAGGAATCATCACCCATTTATGCATTAGGGTTGAGTGTGAAGGTTTTCTTTGTGGCAAGGAAGGACAATCCAACTGGGGACACATCTACAAAGTCAACTTCTATATATGGTTGTAACTTTATCCTTTCTTTATTAATACAAAAAACACTCTGTTTTCTTATACTTGTGTCATGTTAATGCTTATGTATTTCAATGCCATGTTGAATCATTGATTAAAGACATCGGATTATGCTATGTGGATATTGTAGTTCCCTTGCTTTTTTAGTCTTTGCTGCAGGTTCCCTTTATAGCACATGGAGCTAGAGTTGGAGCTTAAACAGAAGAAGAAGAGGAGAACTTATTATAGATTCTAGGTAGGTCTCTTTTCCATATTCTAATATCTCTAAGGAAAACATAGATATTTTTTCTCTCTATTGTTCTATATCAGGCCACTAGATCTAGGGAGTTCAATTTTTTTCACAGAAGTGAATTTTCCATATAACACTCCTCAAAAGCCTAATCTTCTCTGCTATGCTTAGCTTGAGAAGCCAAGGTGAAAATTACTTTGCCTGAGCTATGAGGGTGTATATATAACAAATGATGTGACTCTTCACCTCCCTTGTGACTCTTGAGCTCCTCTCCTGACCCTTGGGCTTCCATGTCACCTTTCAAATCTCCTTTGAGACCTTTGGACTTCCACATGACTTTTAACATTCTATGAGCAACCTTTGGACTTCCACACTCTTTACATTTTTTTGATTTTTGAAAAATACATAATTATATCCATAATGATGTGGAAAATATAATGACACACATGACTCTTGATGTGACAATTGGACAATCCATGAATTGGTACTGATGACAAGGAATTTATTGTAGAGTGCTTATGCCGAGGTTATCTTATTCTTTCCATCTTTGTATCTTCAGAATAAGTCTCACATGTGTCTCATATTCATCCTCTAAGAGCTTGAATGATAGGGAGTCTTCCTTGTTATCTTGATCTCCAATCTTGTTTCATAATCTAGTGTCCCTTCATCTTCTTTCTTGATGTTCTTTTGTCCCTCTAGCTTCATAAGTGTCTTCTTACATGATCTCCTTAGCACCTCCTTGAGCATAATCCTGCCATGTCAAGATACAATACCTGTAGATAAAACTCACTCATGACAAGATGACATCAGTTTGGAAATATCATAGCCTAAATTTTTTATGCAATTCACTGATTGGATCTAGGACTAAGCACAAGATTGAGGAGGAGACTCATGGATTTTGCACTGCGAAGTTAGAAAATGAAATGATGGGAGGCTGGTCACTGTGACTATGCAATGCACAATGGTTTAGGGATTGGGAGAAAAAAATGTGTAGTTGAGGGAGACAATTACATAGCAAGGCATGGTTTCTCATTATGATTGCATAATTCACATTTCAAGGAAAAGTGAGCCATAGGGTTGTGCAGTTGCATAGGTTAGGGGTCAGTGAGGCCTGATTGCTGACTAAGACTACATAGTGCACATTTCAAGGAAGAGTGAGCCATAGGGTTGCGTAGTTGCATAGGTTAGGGGTCAGTGAGGTCTGATTGCTGACTAAGACTGTGTAGTGCATAGTAGAAGGTTGGCTGAGAGAGAAGATCACGTATTTTTTAAGGGAAGGAGGAAGAAACTGGGCACTGTGACTACACAATGCATAAAGCTTGGAGGTAGTGACAGTGTGGTGCATAGTTCTAGGAGGTAAGGGATATTGAATATGGCTTGAGATTGCATAGTGAGAAGTTCAGGGAGGCATGTTGAAGGGTGGTTGGTTGGATAGGGGTTACTTAAAAAATTGACTAAATGTGGGATGAATGAGGCAGAGATGAAATTATAGAATGACTTGAACATGATCACACACTCGTAAACAATCAACCACACAATGATGAAACACTTAACATTGAAAATCAACATGTATCCATTAAAACAACAACAAAACGACACTCACCTCCAAGTGTGACACTTAGGATACACTTTGCGACCGAGGTGATGACATCAACAAAATAGTGCACAAAACTTTTGGAATGAGTCTAATGCATGTTTCTATGATAGACAGGACCCATTAGTACCAATTTTCCTCTTAAATATGCATTATAGCTCTCTTTCACAAAGTGTGACACTTCCCTCACCAAAAGACAATACTTGGATTTTCTTCACAAAGGGACCTAGAAACATAGAGAACAAGAATGGAATGCCGTTTATTACTAGAAACACCATCTCACATGGTTAAAGGGGTCTCAAAATTTTGAATACAAGCCAAAATTTGGAGGGTGTTTTAGCAAGAGAAAAATATTATTATATAATTTTGTTAAATGAAATTCATTTATCTCTTAGGTACCGGCTACACTACATTCTGGTCATTTTTCCTCTGTATTATAATTGTGTATATTTCATGTATCATAGTATTTTATTTCTATTTCTGTAACATATTTTCAATAACAAATTTTTGTACTTAATTTTAAGATTTTAGTTTCTACTTTATAAATAACACATATAAATTAGAATTACTATACTGTAATAGCTTGTTGGTGAAACACAATCTCATTTTCGTGTTAGTAATATCAAGTTAGATTATTTTTTATTTTGTTTTCACACTTGCATAATGGGATTTATAATTATCTTTTAGCTTAGATTAACTGTAAAGTAGTATAGAGTTAGTTTTAGGAATACAGAGTATTATATTAGGATTAGTTTCTTCAAATTCACTCCTTTGTAAGAATAAAGGATCCAAGGCTAAAAAACCCTATAAACCCATTGAGGGTAGCTATAGAAATTTCTTAGGCTATTAAAGAGCCTCGTTCCGAGATATTCCTCCCTTGTTGACTTAGGTGTATAACACCCGCATCAACACAAAGTAAAATGAAAACCTACTCATTTAATTTTGTAGACATGTGTGAGCCACATAAGAATGACAATGTCCTAAGCTACACTAATTTACCTAGTGTATAATACAAATATTTAATTAGTACATAATGGTGAGGGACGTAAGGAAATAGAAGTTGATGAGGGTTGACACAAGGACCACATCCTCTATAAACCCCATTAGTATTGCCAGACCTAGCTCTTACCTTGTGCTTGTTGGATGCAATTAATGAAACTTTAAGAGGGTGCTAAATAACTGAGGTGGTGTTGAAGCCCCGAAAATCGGGTCGACAACAAGGGGGATACCCACCTGGTTCAGACGTTGGTTGGCAGCTCCTTATCTGTTTGGTATAGCGGGTCCGACTGGGGATAATGGGACCAGTTTCCCGATCTGGGGTGTGTGTGTGTGTAGAGTTGAATAATGCTGATCTAAGAGTACTTTAAAGCTAATCTAATTCAGATTCTTTAAACTAACTCTATGCTATCGTAATCTAATGAGAAACAACACATCAAATCTATGCTAACCCGGGATGTATATCTTCTATTATGCGATCTAAAGAGATTTCAAACAATAACTGGTAATAAAGATCATTCAGCTATCATAAGAATAGAAATCATTCAAGATAAACCACTTTGCATAAGAAGTTAGGCAAAATAGTTGTGAACAACATATCGCATAATAAGCTATTCATATGTCAGACACAAACAAATGACTCCACCGTACAAAAGTGCCAAATGGTAACCCATACATTCATGCAAAAACATATAAACAACTGAAAACTGTAAATCACTTAAAGAATATAAGCAGAAATTGCCAAGAGATAAAAGTACCATTTATGACTAATCCTACTCACAAACTTCAAGCAAAAACGATCTATCTCTACTTGTTCTAACATCTACTAAGAGTACAAAAGTGCAACATCAGTAGCAGACATCAAATGCAAATAAAAATAAATCTCGATCCATCCATTCATCAAAACCTCCTCTGAGGGTGCAGAAGTGCATGTTCCGAGGACAATTTTTTGACAAATCTCTGGACCCTTCTCTAAATGCATGAGAAGGGTTAAAATGCTACTTCCTAATTCTAATAATAGTGATTTTACAAAATTTTAGGATACGGTTTTCAAATGACCGTCCTTTTTCTAATCTAAATAAAAAGAAACAACAAACTTCTAAAAATAAGCTACTTCTGAATTTGGTCCTTAAAACTGCAAGTGTTCATCATGGACTTGAGAAGATTCGGTTGGCCGACTTATGCGCTGAGCTGGGCTGCGAAAATAGAATCTATGAGAGCTGGCACTACTTTCTCGGCTGAGTTTATGATGCATTTCACAGTCATCCATTGATTGTGTGGCTTGACTAAGTATGCCCAGTAACACTCCCAATTTAACCTGTTCAATGCCTGGATCGCTTTTCCCTTTTCCTGCGCCTTCTACTTCCATTATGCCTCCAGTTGTGATTTATTTGGTAGGTACCCCGGGGTGGTTTCTGTGATTAAGTTGGCCCTGTGTAAATTCTCATTTACACAGTCGATAAGAATGTTTTCCTGTGTGGCCGCTGTCTCCGCTGCCTGTTCTGCCTGTCTGATTTGATCATCCCATTCGTTAAAGAGCAATTCCTTATGACTCTCGTTTATTCTGGGTGCATTTGCTCTTTTCTTTTCATCTTTATCACACATCATTCTATGCAGGGATAAGATAAGTCCATGAAAAATATGACAGAAGTACGGGACGAACTGGGAATCCCATAACATCTTATGATTAACATGGAGAGGTAATGGGTTCTGGGTAGTCCATTTCCAACCCATAGTGGGGATTATACACACAGCAAACAGAATCCAAAATATAGGCAGACAGATAAAAAGGAGGATAGACCCTTTGAGACAAGGATCTTTTAAACTGGTAATTCATAACAGCTATGTATATATTATCAGAGAATATCTTGGCCCAATCCACGATATCGACGTTGGTGGCAGCGTCTATGAGTGGTAGCCATTCAGACAAAAAATTATTGATGTCTGGCATCCCAAACAGTCTACAAAGCATGGCCGTATCAAAACAATACAGAGAGGTGAGGGAACCAGTGCTATACATACTGTTTTTGTCCTTTTTGAGTGGCTCCTCTTTTCTGGTCCAATCTCTAGTGGTCTCTGCCAAGTTTGGGTTCTCTGCTGCAAATTTCTTGACAAATTGTGCGTTATAGGTAGTGTGAGGTTCAGGAAGATGATACATAAGCTTTAAGTCTTGTGCGGTGAATGATCCTATGAGCCCATGTCCTTGAACCTTGAATTGTCTACCGTGTAACTTTGCATTGTCAAGTATCCACTTGATCATATCTATATACGGTAAAATTTTAGGTCTAGCTGCTATTCGGTGAAGAAATGAACATGCCAGCTCCTCTAAGGATGCCTCGAAAGAGTTTTGTGAGCTCGCGGCAGTATCAACCTTCATTACTCTAGGATTTTCTTCCTCCAGCAGCCTATATATGCCTTCCCATGTCGAAATTCCTGCGTCTTTGTTGCAGGCAGTGTCTGTATACAAAGGCGTCATCTCCTTTGTGTTTTCCTTCGCCTTGGAGCCCTGAGCCTTATGTTTCTTTACCATCTGCTCCTGAGTTTGGATTTGAATCTTCTTAGCTCTTCGTTCCTGCAGATTACGAGCGAAGTGGAAACGACTGATTAAGAAAGATGATGGGAGAGTTTTAAATGCAACAGATATATCAAATATGCCACTTTACGTGAAGTAATTCTTTACAGAAGAAAGCGTCTTCATTTCATTTAATAACTGACAACTAATCCATTTACTATCATTAAAAGCGCATGATCTTGGGTCAGATTATGGTAAGTGGCTTTTCTTTGAATGGCATGCCCGAAGGATTCGTGATTAAGTGATTCATGATTTGCTTACGTAGCATCGAAGATTGTGTCATCGCAAATTGTGCCATCGCACATCGCAAGATCGCAGATTGCACCATTGCAGCGATCGCAACATCGCAGGTCGCAAAAGTTTAATGTTTGCCAAATATTGCCAGTTTATTTCTGTTATATACGATCTTGCGATCGGTGTTATCGCAGATCAATAGACCTTGAGGTTTTTCCTTATGAGCATTACTTCATTGCGATGCGATGTTATGCTTAACACGGGGGCCTTGCACATACCAATTTTATAGGGGAATGAAGGAATTTCCTATCTTTTTGCAACGCAATTTTTAAAGACCTTTACCTTATCGTAAACTTAGGTTAAAAAATATTCGAAAGACCTTTCTAAGCTTATGATGGTAACCTTATTTTGAAGAAAGAAAAACTTTATTTTTCTCAAAAATTGAACTAAGGGTCCCCATTCATTCAGTATTTTGGTCAACACTTGAATGAACAAGGGGGTTTGTTGCTGGCCACAACACTACTATAGGAAAAGGTTAAACTGCTTTCTTTCTTTTGTTCTAGGTGTAATCGCCCACCTAGGGAAAATGTGTTTATCTATAGATGCAAATTCCATATAACATGGCCCTTCTACTTCTAGGTGCATTGTCCTCTGCATCTGTTGTAGCCCCTTAAGCTTCTCCTAAAGTGATAGAGAAAGCTGACATGTTTCCTCTAGCCATGATTGCAATCTAGCCTTCAGCAAGGCCTCTTTCATCTGCAAGTCCTCCACCTATGGCAGTAGTTGCTTACCCTCCTGTGACTTATCTAGGTGTTGTGCTAGCTCCAGAGTTCCTACAGTTGCTCGGACTGCATCACACTACCACTGTGTCTCTCAGACATTTGTGTTCAACTTCTGCAAGTTTGGATCCTCCTGCATATTCGTCCATAATTCCATCGATGCATCAAACATCAAGGAGAATTCATTGATTGTGGTATCCAATGTATTCATTCCCTCCTTGATTGATGCTTCGCGCTACTCCCAAAACTCTAGCGGAGTCGTTAGCTGCAACTTCAACTGCAACTCTGCTATTTTCATCTGGAAATCAAAAGTCACCCTACTGACTTCCTCCTTTGATGCACGTACTGTAGCAGCCAATTTCATCACTTTGGGTGAGGCCTATACATCTTCTGGTATGTTTAGTTTAGGTATTGACTTGCAGTCTTGCTTGATGATTGTTTCTAGGCTCTGACATCATGTTTGCAACTCTTCCTTTTCCTTCAGTGCCTGGGTTTTCTTCGCGAACAACTGTTGTTTTTTACCTTAAATTCACTGGCGGTGGTGAGGGCATATTGTTCTTTGATCCTCAATTCATCTGACACACCTTGATGTAGCATGTAGAGGGTTTGGAGTAGTAGCATGGCCAAATTCAAGCCCATATCCTTCATTGTGTTGATCACAGTGCGATCCTCATCTGATTCTACGCGGACTGACCCGTATGGCAATGGAATGACTATGAGGTCTAGAGTCTGTTCTAGCTCTGCCACTGTGCTACTTCCCTATGTCAGGCTCACTTGTGCTCTTCTCGCTTTTTGAACACCCGCTTGGATCCTATTCACTTGGATCTGCAGCTCACACAAATAATTTTAGATGCTCCCCAACATCTACACATATTGCTACTCAAATTGTTGTAGCACCTTCATTGTCGTATCTCAAACTTTATCATCGATCTCATCGAGATCGCCTTCCATTAACACCATTGGGTCAATATGCATCTTCTTTTCTGACTTGTTCTTTTTGTACTCTCCAGTAGTATGCTCTTGCCCATGGCTCTTCCATATGAAAGGAGTGTTGTTCTCCTCACCACCACCTCCTCCCTACTCGGACAACTCTTTCTCATCAGTGTGATGCGAAGCTAATTTTCCATCTTCCTCTGTATCCTATCGTTCCTTTTCTACCTACTCTATAGGAGCATGTTCTTTCTCCATTCATTCTTTCTCTGCAGCTGCCTTAGCAGCATCCTTCTTCTTATGTTCAGCCGAGGAGCGCGACCTTCTGAGCAGCATCCTTCGGCTTCTGCATAGGAAAGCTCTCTGCACTTTTGCTTGTTCCCACGTCCAGTGTCATAGGTTTATGCCACTCTACTGGACAATACCCTATAGCTTCTTTCACATCTGTCTCGGATTCCAAATAAGGAAACAAATGCCATGTGAGCTCTGGGTCCTTCCACGCTTGGATTGACACATTGTGGAAATCAACCTTAAAATCCACGTAGACCGTCAATTGTTCGAACAAGGTTGGGGACAACCTTGGACTCTGATTAACAATGATCCCAAGATCCATCTCCATTAGGACCTAGAAAATCATCATCTCCTTGACTCGTGCCAGATCCTTTGTAGACCAAAATGAGGTGAACAACACCTCAGGTAAATCTTCCTTGCGCAGAGGAAATTTGTTTTCCTCCCACAACCTCTAAGCAACTAACACACTAGATAGTAATAACCAAGCATAATGAAATGGCTTGCTTTCTTCTTGGGCTTCTTAGCAGTTTGTGAGGAAATCTTGGCATAGATATTTGGCCCAATTATACTAAATGACCTTCGCGCATTGTGTTGTAAGTGACACTACCAGCATCGAAACTTTGTGCGTGGGTCACTTCCTCATGATCTCACCCGTGAGAATCTAGGCAACAAACTGTACTACCTAGTCTTGAATTGAAAGGATAGAGTATCTGCACAATTTTTTAACAATACCATACTTTTTCTTCATTTTGTCAGCTAATTCTTTCTCCCCCGTTTTCCCTCCAAACTCCTTGGGAGGGTCTGTGTCTTTGTGGGGAAACCTTGTTATCCTATGAATCAATATTTCGATTATTGGAGTGGGTTGCCCAAGCCACAGAAACCCATCATGCACCAACACGAGGAGCTGGCGCACACATACCATATTGATAGTTGAGCAATGGTAATGCAGAACTAAGAGCATGTTCATTAGCCTCGCCTGCTCAACACCGCATACCCGCATCATGGGCTCCAAATAGGTAACCCTCATTTCTTTGTAATATATAGTTGTCATGTATTTATGGGTTTCTAAATGTGCGAACTTCTCATGGTCCACAAGGTCTCAATCCTCCATTTTTAATACCAAAATGTGTGCTAACCTAGGACCTCCAAATTCAACCTGCTTGGGTAGTAGGGGAGTTGAAACCACGAACTTTCTAGAATCTAGATCCTTAGACACTTTGGTTCTTCCCTTCCATGGAGGGATATACTCAAGAAGCCTTGAGGTAGGCTCGATCTCTTTGGCATTGAATTCTTCGACACCTTGGTATTCCTCTTATTCTAAATCCACCACTTGCTCCGACTGTTTGTCTTTCTTCTCCATCTACCACACCTCCAGATTCTTCCTTGGTGACATTCTCACCGCAGTGGCTTCTTCCGCTTCTCCATTGTAGTTGGTTGCTTCGCTCTCATAGCTGGTTGCTTCTCTTTTACAACTAGCTGTTTTCTTTTGCGGTGGATGGTTGTGGCCTTGGCAACCTTGGCATGGTAGGTATAGGGGTTGAATCTGCCATACTTGAAATCTCAAGGCTCGGCCTGTTAGACACAACGGCTTCAAAACTCACAGCTTCGGCAGGGTTGTTGGGAGTCATTTGCTGAACAATAACCTTCTGATTCCACACGGGTAAGGCAGCAAATGCTGGGTTTGCCATAAAATCCTCCTAGAATTGACAACTCATAAACTTCATACAGCAAATCGCCTAGACAAGTCGCATAATGCAAATTGTTCTTTGGTGGTCCAACATGCAAGATTGTTAGGGAGCTTTGAATTCAAATCTGATCGTTCCCCCCAAATTATGATAATAAATTCTCCTTTGGCGGTAGATCTTCAAATATTTTTTCCATAAATAGCACCTACCTTCTCCTCTTAACCAATTTTTGGCCATCAAATCGTGAATAGTAACCTCAATGGCTACATTTGGACCCACCTACACAGAACCATCCTTCATGGCACAACTCATCCAGCGCAACTTCACCTGTCGCGCCCCTGTCATCCGTCGCGCAACCTTTCTACCATGTTCTTCACCTCATTGGGCAACATAGTTTATAGTCCTGCAATCCCTTACAAATGCCTAGATTACAAAGATTGTCCTGCTGCCATATAGTCATCGCGTAGGGGCAGCATCCCCTGTGTACAGATTCAACCTACTTTTATTCACTTTGCAAGGAAATGGTTCCCCATTCAACTTCGCGAGCTGAACCATGCCACCATCCGTGATCTCCTTAATAACATACGACCCCAACTAGTGCATTTGAAATTTTCCTAGAAACTTTGTGAACTTGTTGATATATAATAGCACTAAATCATCTACCTTGAACGTGCACAGATTAATATGTCGATCATGTCATGCCTTCTCGCTTTCCTTTTGCACTTGCTAATGAAATCCTACAAGGAAGCGGTTGTCTTCTAACTCCATGATCTGCATGAGTCGTTTTCCCAAGGTCTCGTGGTTTTCCATCTCAGTCAAGGTTGCAATCCTTAAACTGGGCACAATATACTCCATTGGCATGACTGCTTCAATTCCACACACCAACCTAAATGGCGTTTGTCGTGTTAACTTCTTACAGGTCGTCCTATAAGCCCATAAAACAATAGGTACGCACATGTCCCAGTCATTCCTCTGCGCATTGCATACCTTGGTTAATATATGCTCCAAAATCTTATTAAGAGCTTCCACCATTCCATTTTCCTGTCGGTGATAGGGCATGCTCTTCTGATGGTATAACTGAAATTCTTCCAACATCGTGCTGATCGTTTCATTTAAGAAATGCGTACCCCTATCACTCATCAAAATCTTTGGGCATCCAAACCTTGTTAAGACATACTCAAAGAGAAACTTTACAGTAGTGACAGTTGTACAATCCCTCACTGGTTGTGCTTCTGCCCATATGGTTAAATACTCTGTCACAGTAATAATATACCGCGTGCCCATCTTCTTTCCTAGTTGTTGTAAGGGACCTATAAAATCAATGGTCCATTTCTCAAATACCTGCAATGAAACTTGGGGATTTAAAGGAAATTCATCCCTTCATGAAGGCTGCCCCATCCTTTGAAAAGCATCATATGCCTTGCAATATGCCTTAGAATCCTTGTTTAACATTGGCCACCATAACCCAATGCACAAAATCTTTTGCACAGTTTCTTTCCTTGCATAGTGACCTCCTACCACTCCCCCATGGGCTTCAGCTAGGATACTTGTGCGTTCAAACTCTAGAACATACCTTCGCAATATCTCATCCAAACCCATCTTATACAAATGACCCACAAAAAATTTGCACCATGAACTACTAACTCCTTCTTTTGTTGAGTGGAATAGCCTTTCGAAGTTGTTCCCATCGTTAAAAACTAAATAATGTCAGCAAATGGTCATCCACGATGCACACCGCAAAGAGTTTCATGTCTAACAGTCCTTCCTACAAACTACTTGGTTCCTCGCCTATTTGAACCCTTGAGATATGGTCCAGGCCTACATTCAATCTTCCAGGCTTCACAATCACCTCAAAGTCATACTCTTGGAATAATAGCAACCATCGACATATCTTCCCCCCAACACAAGCTTGTTGACCAAGTACTTTAATGCAGAGTGATCTGTATGCATTTTGAAGTGTCTACCCAACAAATAATGTCTAAACTTTTGTAGCACGTAGACCATCACCAGCCTTTCATGCTCTGTGGTGGAGTAATTCCTCTCAACTTTGGATAACTTCCTACTCGCGAAAGCTATCAGATGATCAATCTCTCACTCTCCTACCTGTGTTAATATTTCTCCCATTGTAATACAGGAGGCATCAACATGCACATGAAACTCCTTTTTCTAGTAAGGAAACACGAAAATAGGCACAATTACCATTTTCTCCTTCAAGATATCCAAGTCGCTGATAGTTGTCGTCCCAACAAAACATCGCATCCTTCTTTAGCAACTTTTCCATCAGCATGGTTATCTGGGAATATGCCTTGATAAACTTTTTGTAGTACTTGGTGTGTCCCAATGTCATGCATAGTTTTTTCACATTCCTAGGGGGTTCCAAATTTACAATAATGACGATCTTCATAAGGTCCACCATCAATCCCTTCTTACATACAACGTGGCCGAGAAAAATCCCAAAAGGCACACATAATATGCACTTCTTCAAGTTCAGTGCGATATGATATCGTCGACACATATCTAGCATGAGGCACAGACTTGCAACATGGCACTTCACCAACCCAAACACGGTCCAATCATCAAAATGCCACAATCACTACCTGGGAAAATATTGCAGATGTGTTCTTCAATCCGAATGGCATAACTATATATTGGAAGCAACCCCACTCTGTTGCGAAGGTTGTTTTACTTCAATCCTCCGATGCAATCTTTATTTGATCATAACCTAAAAATCCATTAGTGAATGAATATGCTTCCTGTCTGCCAACATTCTCTAATACTTCGTCAGTAAACGGTGTCAGAAACGAGTCATGCACACAGCCATCATTCAGCTTCCACAGATCTACACATATGCGAATTTCACCATTCTGTTTCTTTTCTTGAACCACCATTGGGCTTACCCAATCAGATTCTTTTATAGGTTCAATAATGCCAGCTTCCAACATCTTATCTAGTTCTAGGCACACCTTTTCCTTATACTTTGGATTCAATCGGTAAGTTCGTTTCATAATAGGTTTCACATCTGATTTTAATGTAATATTCATAACACTTAAATCTTCAATAATGCCTTTCAAATCTGAAAAATCCATGGGAAATAAGTCCTAGTACTTGCGTAGTAGCTCAACTACCTTATGAACCATATCTTCGTCCCAACAATCTCCTATCTTCGGTAACTTGAGTTCTTCTTCAGACCCAATGTTTACTAGTCGAGTTCTTAGAGGCTCTGATATATATGGGTTCACCACCTTCAGTCCTTCAACTTCACGTTGTCCTTTGGTCTCAGGGATGGTAATATTCTATGGGTCATTGTCTTCTTCAGTAGTCACATTATATCATTCCAACACATGGTGTAACTGTGTACTCCAAGTTGGCTAAGTCCATTCTACTGGTTCCTTTTCGGCATTCTGAATATAGATGCTTTAATTTCTTGGAGTGCCTCATCAATGCTCTCAAAACCATCTTCAACACTTTATGTTAATAGAAAACTCTCCCTTAAAACATCCCATTCAATCATTCCATCGTGAATCTCCATCTCCAAATATCAATTCATTGGGATCATATCTAGCGTATGATAGAATATATGCACCCATTCTGGTTGTGGTTTTGTTCCCTAGACCTTAGTCCATCATGCTAAATGATCGGGTGGATCATCCTTCCCACTATATTTTTCTGTCATTCTAGTATTAGCATAGCCAAACCTTAGCTTCATCATTCTTCAATATTCTCTCCATCCAGAAAATCTCTCCTTGTGCGTACCCCACCAAAGGGCATGCATAGTGTGCAGCACCAATTCAAGTGCCTGGAATCGATGCTCCTCTAGTACTTCACGTTCAAATTCATCTAAAAACAATTCCACATCATTCAACCCATCATAATGTGGAAGATTTCTTACCTTAGTCAAAACAAACATTAGTGACTTCATCATCATATTGCAGCGGAGCGTAGATACTTCATGCAACCTATTTTGCCAGTTTTCAAGCTCTTCATCTAAATCTAACGCACAGGAGCTATCACTATCCCATGCAATTTTTCCATATGTTGTAGGATTGATCTAATTGTCATCGCATGTTGTTATCTTATATATCTTATTGATATCATAGTCACTTTCTACATAGTTGTGCATAGGTTCAGTATAATGCATTCCTTTTGCAAGATCTAATGGCACTACTATCCTGAGTGACTTTTTCTCAAAGGACATCTTCCGCTTCTTCAAGTTGATTACTCCATTCATATAGATAGCCCAGTAAATTCCTAACATTATGGGGTATGGGTTAATTTCATCCACTATCTTAATGACTTCAAAGTTAGCTAGTGCACTCGCACCCTCAATCTCCACTATTACACCATATAAGCACCCCATTGGGATAATCTTCTGTTGATTTTCCATGTGCAACTGAATAGGAGACCATTGCACGTAGGTCTCCCCATCGTTTCCCATGTTTTCTTACCGAAGACATTCACATTAGACCCTAGATCCAAGATTACCTGGTCCATTTTATATTCACCTATCTGCACAGTTAACCTTTTCTCATGCCCCATCCGTGCCTTATGTTTACCAATCTTTCTTACTGTGTGTTTCTCCATAGGAGTCTTTTCCTTATTGGTTCGCTTGTCTATTAATTCTTTCAATCCTTTGATGACTTTTTGATCACGCAGAAGCTTTATACAAGTCTTCAGAAAGGTAGCTACGATTGAAGGATTGACTTCTTGAGTCATATTAGTCTCAAGCATTTTCTCCTGACTTCCTGAGGTGGAGGCCTTGGAGAAGTTCTTCTTTGCTTCCAAGAATGTTTCTTTAGCGTGATTCAGATCAAAGTCGACTTCCTTCTCAGCAGCTTTGCGGACCCATCCTTCTTCCTTAGGTTGCTTACCTTTATCTGTGCTATTTGTTATACCACTTCTTAACACAATGTTTATGTTTTGATCCTCTTCATGGGGCTCAGCACTCATCATCTGAATGTTCTGCGTAGGTTGTCACGCCTGCGCATTATTCTCTTGCATCTCCACCATAAGGACCGGACATTTTTCGATGACATGATCAAACTGTCGATAATAGTGACATGAGGGATGTGTGGGATTTTGACAATCATGCACAAAGTTCCCTGCTTCACCAAGTTATAAAAAATTACCTGCCCACGCCCTCATCCTAGTTCAGCGCCTCTTCCTCATCCTCAACCTTGGAATCCTCCACGCATTGCTCATGTGCCTTGATCCTGAGGCCTCCTTTTGACCTGCATTTTGTAGGTAGGGATCCTATCCATCATCAACTCATAACTTATACAATTGCGTTCATCGTGCTCTACTGACTTACAAAAATTGTAAAATAACTTCTAAGGGGTTTGCACAAAATTTTGCAATAGATGGCAGTTATCAGTAGCATGGTGTCCTATAACCTGACAAATAACGCACCACAATGTAGCTCACACTCGTTCCAACATTTCTCTTTAGTTTCATGGGAACAGGCCCTCCTCTTATGACATAGTTCCTAAAGACCGGGAAATGAACCTTATCATGTCCACGGATTTTACATTTTAGACACTAGATCTCAGTGTGCACCTCTGGCTAACTTTCCCTTCCCTTTTTCAAGCTCTGCAACTCCAAGTGTGGGCTTTCCAACTGCGAATGAATCAATTGCACCCCAAGGTTCATATTCTGAATAGGTGATGTGTGCATGCTCATCATGATTTCCAAGGCTTTCGCTTTTGTTGCTATCTTCTATTGTGACAGTGGTATTCTTAAATGCAGAAAAAGTGATGCTATAAACCAGTCACGATGTTGAGTATCTCAGATTTTCATATTAGCCTTCCTGATTTGACACTTCAAACTTTAATCAAAGTCCCAAGGCATCTCATCAATTTTCATTCAGATCTCCTTAAATTCAATTACTAACTGCACCTCTAACTTAGGCCTACTCAACTCCTTATTCAAAGCTAGTTGGGTATCTTCAAGTGATGGGTTGGGGTTATCAGTGCAATACTTTATATACCTTGTTAATGCGTGGTCCTACAAGGATGTTATCAATTGTGCTTTCTTAATATTTTCATTAGTAATCTATTGCACTGTGCACACAACTCTTGCAACAAAAAAAAATTGTTTTGGATCTTCATCCCCCGTTCCTTTAAAAACCAACATCTTAATCGCATTCGCCATGTTGAATGGTGTAAGTGGAGGTGGAGGAGGTGAAGGTGTAGGCGTATGAGGTGAGGTGGAGGCAAAGATGGAGTAGATGGATGATATATCCTTGAAATACCCTAAGTTATTATTTGTATTGCACTTCACGCAGTAGTCATCATCGCCCCTTTGTTGTCACTTGAAGGGGATTCAATGAGCATAATATATTATGGACTAGTTCCTTAGTTTCATCTAAAGAGTCTCCCACTTCGCATAGACCCAAACATAAAGGTAACTACATAACCATATTTTCACATAATAGCATTTTAATCCAAGTCTTCATTGAGTTCAAATACTTACCTGGTAGTCCTTTAAAGATCCTTTGCTCCACTTCACTATAACTAATACTCCTATCAATCGCGAAATAATTCACAAATCTTCCCAATGTGTGTTCAACCCAGTGATCCACCGCCCACGCGATATTGCTTCCTGATGATTCCAGACACCGCACCAATTCAGGAGTCCACACAATAGGGCCTTCAAGTCTCCGCGTCCCTTGTTACCTAATTTAGACAACCACTTGTGTAGTTCTTCAGGGAAGAAATAGAAGAACGCATCAGTCTCGTCCATGTACAAAAATCTTTGCAACCCCTGCTCCTTGGATAATTTAGGGCTCTTGTTCATTTGATCCATGAACGCATGCGATTTTTTATCAATCCACTTATCAAGCTATTTCTTCATAGGAAACCATTTATCGCACATCTCTTAGATAGATCTCAGCCTCGACAACGGAACCATTTGTTGGCTTAAAGGGGCTTAACCCAAGTTTAGAGTTGTTCATGCCAAACAACAAAACCCTAAGTGTTGGCCCTTTTGGCAACAACCTGCATAGCGCAAGCTACAGTCTCACCCAAAGAAATATTGGGGGGTGCTAGAACCAGGTTCTTACATCCAGAGACATGTGATAAATGGTTCTTACGATCTGACAGTTTAGATCTACCTTTGTGCAGATCGGTATTCTTCTAGGGCTCATCACTATAACTAAGTTAAGATGGCTTCTAGACCTTCACAAATGTCTACGATTAGTCTTTGTAGACCTTAACTAGTTGATTTATCTATTTTCATGCATCAATAAACAACTGTAGATCTTGTTTTGCACACAGCTATTCAATTCGTCAGAAAACATAGCAAAATTAACTATTATCTTCACGAAATAAGATAACTACTTAAATCATACATTAATAAAACAGATCCAATAATTTCATGCAGCATTCATTCATTATTTCATAAAACATATCATTAAGCGACGGAATTTAACATAAATAGATTTTACAAAATTACACATTAACTCACCAAAATCAATGTTTATTGATCTTCAGTGTTCAAATTATAGATTCTTATACCCTGCACACTCAACTGCATGTAGAATTTTCTCTAAAAATCAGCTAGCTCACTGATATCATGTAGAAATTTCACGTGCAGATCCAACTGATATATGCAATGTACTAAAGCATAATACTAGATCTACATCTACCATAAACTTAGTGGAAGCTTAATTGAACATGAGCAACATCAAGCATGAACAGATATAACTGAGTATGATAAGTAATCAACCATAACACAAAAGATATAACCTGGGGAAAGAACCAGCCTAAAACCCCATCTCTATATTATCATACATAGGATTTATACAAAGCCTTGGCTCTCACACAGCTAGCCAGCTCTCAGTACAATCCTCACAGATGAAGGTGGAAATGCATTAGGATTACACAAAGCCTTAACTCTCATAGTTAGCCAGCTCTCAGTGCAATCCTCCTGGATGCTCACAGGTAGTCAAGACTTCTCCTAAGCCTTCTCCTCTACCCTCCAAGCCTCCTATTTCCTTGCAAAGTTTTTCCTGGGTGATCCTCCTGTTACCAAGTGTAACACTGATCTTTCACACTAATCTCATACCCTGTAAAACTGCAAAATCCTCAAGGAACCTTAATCCTTCTGCTTGGATGATTTTCCTTTATAGGAAAAATCCATCCAACTGATAGTACATTGTCCCTCCTTTGATCTCAACTGGGTCTTTCTCTAAAATGACATGCACGAGTTATTTATGAGAGAATGCTCAGTTGTCTGAAATGCAGCAGTTACAGGCATGCAAGCATTAACTAACTAAACTCACATTAATTTAAACAAACTATTTAAATCAATCCAACTAGACTTGACTCAGTTAACTGAGCTAACTAATTACAACTCAAATTAGAACTCATCCTTATCTCTTTAACTGATGGAAAAATTCCTCAATTAATAGAGAAACTGTTGCATGTCCTCACATAGACTTCAAGTATGATTTTCCTTAACTAATTAACTCAAACTGAATTAATTAATTAATTTACAAACTACTGTTAATATCAAATTCGAATTTTACTTCCTATTTTAGTCTAGGGACTAACTAAAAACGGCAATCCATCCTGAACTGCTAAAAATAGAACTTCTATTTTTAGCACTTCCATTTTTCATTCCTTGTTGCCCAATCCAACACTAGTACCTAAAACACTATTTTTAGCAGTGCTATTTTTAGCAATTTCTTGTTGCCATTTTCAACACTGAAGGGGTCCACGCACTCAGTTGCAAACTTACCAAGGCCTCTTGCACACTCAGTTGCAGGAGCCTTCCCCTTCTCACCTAATTACACGAAGCAGAGCCTTCCTACCTTAGCACTTGACTAAAATAGTTCTTATCTTGATTCTTCTCTATCCACTATATTTTCTAAACTTTCTATGACTCGAATATATAGACTTTTCAATATAATACCATGGTCCGGCGACCATGGGTGATTCTCAAAACTGACTTAATTATTTATCCAAACAAGGGTCTAAAACCCCTTTGACACCTATCTATTTGGGCAGTCTACATCCACATATCATTGAGAGTTTACATCTTTTACAAAAACATATACAGAACTTGGGTTAGCTAACCCCAAAAACTGATCGTAGGGACCCTATCCCAACACTATGCCTTTTCTGCGAATATATGTTCATTTTTAACCTTTACTTCATTGACGACTAATAAAGCACATTGCTCCCTAACCCAGAGCTGATCGAATACCCCCTGATGTAGTTCATGGAGGGTATGAATAGGTAGCACTGCTAGGGAGACACCCACATCCTTGACTTGTGCAAGCTGGGTGATTGCCTCATCTACCTGTGCAAGCGATGATCCCTCTTGTAATGGTATAACTCTGAGGTCCAAATTCCTATCTGTCTCTAGCACAGTTGCACTCACTTGCTGTAGACTCTCTTGAATTTCGCTCACCTATCCCACGCTCACCTTTAACCACCCTGTTTGAATCTGTAACTCATGTAGATCCTTCTGCACATTCCCCAGTGTCGACAGGTATTATTGTTTGAATTATTGCCATAATTCCATCATGGTGTCACAGACCTTATCTTTGATTTCATCAAATTCCCCCTCCATGAGGACCATTGTATCAACGTGTGAGTGCTTGTCAAATTTATGCTTCTTCCGAGGTCTAGAAGTCATCTCTTTGGTCCACTTCTATAGTTTAAAGGGAGTGCTCTTCTCCTCACCCCCACCTCCTTTGACATCAGAATCCCCATTTTCCCTAGTGTGCTTGGAGGTGGACTCTTCAACATTAATAGTGGTCTCCTTAGCCACCTAGTCTTTCTTAGCAGTTGCCTTAGTAGCAGCTTCCTTCTTCTGTTGCGTAGCTTTCTCTCAAGTTGTGGTCTACACAACCTCCTTTTTCTTCTACGCTACTATGGCTTGCGCGAAGGAACTTTCCTCGGCCTTGCCTATACCTGTGCTGAGATTAGATGGTTGCAGCCACTCTCCTAGCCATTCCCCACAAGCTCCTATGCATCTGCCTCATTCACCAAGTATGGCAACTTGTACCATGTTTTCTTCAGATCCTTCCTCGCATGGATGGAAACATCGTGAAAATCTGCCTCGAATTCTACATAAGCCTTTAGCTTCTCAAAGAGAGTTGATGACGGTTGTGGCCTCTAGTTGATAACAGTGCTGAGCTCAATCTCTATCAACACCTAGAACATCTTCATCTCCATGACCCTCTCAATATCCTTTTTCGCTCATAGTGAAGTGAATTTTGCGGCCTCTAGTATGTCGTCATCCTGTGGAGGGAACTATCTTCTAGCAATCTCCATGAAACTAGGGAAATCAACAACAACAAAAACCAAGCATAGTGGAAAGTTGTGCCATCGTCCTATGATTCACAATAATTGATCAAAAACTCTTTGCAGAGGTACTACACCCAGTTGTACTACACCCCCTTCAAGCATTGGGAAGCAAGTGAAATTACTGGCACCAGAATCTCGTCCGCACGACACCTTCTCATGACCTTGCAATCCAAAATCTAGGCAGTAAACTGCACCGCCTTATCTGTGATTGATCAAATGGAGTATCTGTGTGACTTATTTACTAAGCCAAAATCTCTCTTCATTCTATCTGCAAGTGGCTCCTCCTTGGTCTTACCTCCAAATTCCTCGACCAGATCCACCCCTTCGTATTGCTACCTTGTGATACGGTGGATTAGCATATTTGTAATGGGGATGGGTTCTCCCAACCAGAGACACCCATCATGAACCAAAGTGAGTAATTGGTGCACACACACCATCTTGATATTGGTTCTGCTGAAATGCAGTACCCATAGCGTATTAAGGAATCTAGCCTTTTTGACCTGCATGACCCACTTCATAGGCTCCAATTGCGTGACTTCAGTCTCCTCATAGTATATATTGACCAAATACTTGTTTGGTGCCAACTGTGGGAATTTTTCATGGTCAACCAGATCCTAGTCTTCTATCTTTAGTGCAGGATTGTGCCCTACGAGCACCTCTTCAAACTCTACCTTCTCTAGCAACAGTGGGGTGGAAATCATGAACTTAGCGGTATCGAGATCCTTTGGTACCTTTTATTTTCCTTTCCACAGAGGGATATACTTCGAGAGTCTAGCGATAGGCTCTCCCTCCTTAGTGTCCAACTCTTCAACAACTTCATGAAGCTCTTCTTCATCAAGATCCAAGGGTTCATGTGGTTGTTTTGACTTGTCCATCTTCCCTTTCTACCAGAAATTGCCTCACTAGAAAAGACTTTGGTTTCTTTTGTTTCTCCTTAGCGGCAGGTGTTTTTGGCCTAGGTAACCTAAGCGTCATAGGCACAGACAGTGTGGCCTCCATCGCTGATGTGATTTCAGGGGTTGTGACTCCACGAATTCCTTTTTCTGTTGTGTAGAATATCCTTTCAGGGTTGTGCGAGTAGTTAAAAACTAGATTATATTATCAAAATGATCATCTGCAACATGCACAACAAAGAGTTGTGCATCCAGAAACCCTTCTTCCAAACTAGTTGGTTCTTCACCTATCTATATTCTGGATAGATGATCCAGTCCCGAATTCAATCATTTGGGCTTCACAATTACCTCAAAATCATATTCTTGAAATAGTGATAACCACCTACAGATCTTCCCCCCCAATACAAGCTTTTTGAGCAGGTACTTGAGAGCAGAGTGATCTATGTACATTTTGAAATGCACACTTAAGAGGTAATGTTGGCATTTTTGTAGCACATGGACCATCGCTAGTCCTTCACGCTCTGTAATTGAATAGATCTTCTTGTCCTTTGACAATTTTTTGCTTGCAAAGGCTATAGAATGATCAATTTTGCCTTCTCCTGGTTGGGTCAATATTGCACCCAATGCAATACATGGGGCATCCACATGTACATGAAACTCTTTCTTCCACTCAAATTGGGCACAATCACATCAAATTGGGCACAGTCATCATATTTTCCTTTAACACATCCAGACTACACTGACACTCCTCATCCGAGCAAAAAGTTGCATCCTTCTTCTATAATTTCTCCATCGGCACAGTTATCTGTGCATAAGCTTTGATAAAGTTCCTATAGTAGCTAGTGTGCCCGAGAATTGTGTGCAGCTATTTTACATTCTTCGGAGCTTCTAAATTGAAAATCACAACTATCTTCGCAGGGTTTACCATTAATCCCTACTTGTAGACTACATGGCCTAGCAATATCCCATAAGGCACACAAAAGATACATTTCTTCAGATTTAGGGAAATCTGGTATCTGCGAAAAATATTCAACATAAGGCACAAACTTGCAACGTGACGCTTTACCAATCCAAACACAATCCAGTGATCAAAATACAATTCTAAGAATTTATGGATGAACTCTTTAAACACCACAATTACAACCCTTGAGAAGATCACGGGCGCATTGTTCAGCTTGAATGGAATTACTATGTAATGGAAGCATCCCCACTTTATAGTGAAGGTTGTCTTGCAGCGATCCTCCAACACAATCTTTATGTTATGGTACCCTGAGAACCCATCAATGAATGAATAGGCTTCCTATCCTCCAACATTATCCAAAACTTTGTCTATAAATGGTGTTGGAAATGGATCATTAATGCATGCATCATTAAGCTTCCTCATATCTACGCATATCCTGATTTCACCTTGCTGCTTATTTTCTTGAACAACCATAGGTATTAACCAATCAGACTCTTCTACTAGCTCAATGATTCTAGCTTTCAACATTTTTTCTAGCTCTTTATGCACCTTCTCCTTATACTTGGAATTTAGATCATAGGGTATTTTCTTCATAGCCTTCACATCAAGCTTTAAGGTGATCCTCATCACTCCAAGATCCCCTACAATTCCTTTAAGGTCTAAGCACTTTGTAGGAAACAAGTCCTTGTATTCACGCAGCAGTTCGTCCACTTTATCAACTATATATTCATCCCAATAATCACCTATCTTTGCAAACTTAGGTTGTGCATCGGATCCAATGTTTACTCGCCTAGTTTTTAACGGTTCTGTTATATCAAGGTCTGCTACTTTGGGTCCTTCAACCTCGCGCTTCCCCTCAGTCTCTGGAATGTTGATCTTCCATGGATCCTCTTCTTCTTCTTCTGTAGTCACATTGTAAAATTCTAGCCCATCGCATAACTAGGTATTCCACTCCAGTTGAACCCATTGCACTGGCTCTTCATATTTTCTAAGGATGGCGGCCTTGACTTCCTGGAGCGCTTCATCAATGCACTCAAATCCATCCTCAAAGCTGAAATTTAACAAGAAAATCTCCCTCAAGATATCACATTCAGTCATCCCATGGTGTAGCTCCATCTCCAAGTACCAATTCATTGGAATAGTATCTAATGTGTGACAGAAGATATGCACCCATTCTGGTTGTGGCTCTTCTCCCCAAGCTTTAGTCCATCGCAAAAAATGTTTGCGTGGATCATCCTTCCCACTGTATTTTTTAGTCACATGGGTATTAGCGCATCAAAACCTCAACTTCATTATTCGGTTGTATCCCTTCCAATTAGTGAAGCTATCCTTATTCATACCCCACCAACATGTAGTTGTAACGTGTAGCGCCAAATCAAGGTCCTGGAACTGATGTTCTTCTGGCACCTCTCTTTCAAACTCATCCAAAAATAAGTTAACTTGATTTAAGCCATCATAATGTCGGAGATTCGTTACCTCAGTAGATACACACCGCCATGATTTTGTCATCATTTTGCAACATAGTGTAGAAACTTCACACAACCTATTCTGTTAGTGATCGAGTTCTTCATCTAAATCTAAGGTACAGGAGTTATCTCTATCCCACGTGATGCACCCATCTACAATGATTCATCCAATCTTCATCACCTATAGTTATCCTATATATCTGATCTAGATCATCATCCTCCACATAGTCGTGGACTAGTTTAGTATATAGTGTGCCCCTTTAGTAGGGTCCAGTGGCACAATAACCCTAAGTGCCTTCTTCTCAAATTTCATCCTTCACTTCTTTAGATTAAATACTTCATCCATGTCAAAGTCCCAATCAATTCCTAGTAGCGCAAGGTAAGGATTGCTATCATCCACTATTTCAATTACTTCAAAAAATTGGTTAGAGCACTTACTCCCTCAATATCGACTGTTACTCCATACAGACACCTCATTGGAATGATTTTTTGTTGGTTGGACATGCGTAGCTATATAGGAGACCATTGCAGCGCAAGTCTCCCCATCCTTTCCCAAGACTACTTAGTTAGTACGTTCACATCAGATCTCAGATCTAGGATGACTTGATCCATGTCATATTCTCCAATTTGCGTGGTCAGCCTCATCTCGCACCCCGTTCATTTCTTATGTTTACCTAGTTTCTATTGGGATAGGGTCCCTAGGGTCAGTTTTGTGGTTAGTTAACCCAATTTTTGTAAATTTTTTTTGAAAATATGTAAAGTATTCACAAAATGTGGATGCGAAGCGTCCACCTAAATAGAAGTGAAAGGGGTTTAGCCCCTTGTTTGGATCAGTAAATAGGTCAGTTTTGAGACTCACCCATGGTCCGCAGACCATGATATTGTATTGGAAATGCTACATCTTTGAGTCATAGTGAGTCTAGAAAAGGTAACTATTAGGATTTGATAACTTGGAGTCAAGATAGATATTTTTTTGGGCAAGTGCTAAGATAGGAAGGCTATGCTTCTTGTACTTAGGCGGAAGGGGAAGGCTACTGCAGCTAAGTGTGTAGGAGGCCTTGGAAAGTTTGTAGCTGAGTGCACGGACCCTTGCAGCTGAGTGTGTAGGGTAAAGGAGTCTATAATATAAACATTGAAGCTTAATAAGGATTGATTCTGAAGAAATACTTTGCATTTGAGCATTATTGCGAGTTTTGTTTATGTTAAGTTATGTTGCTTACTAAAGTGTTTTTCATGAAATAATGTATAATTGTTGTGTGAATCTATTGAATCTATAATATTTATGCATGCATTAAGTAATTACATGTGTTTGTGAAGTTAAGGGTTAATTCTGTTACGTTTTTTGAGGGATTGGATAAATCTGCGTGAAGGCAAATCTAGGGTTATTGATTAGCCCGCAAAAGTAGATAGACTACTTCCTTAGGGTGTATAAAGACTAATCGCGGACCTTCACGAAGGTCTGGAGGCTGTTTTACCTAAGTTACAATAACAAGCCCTAGAAGGATGCCGATCTATATGAAGGAAAATATGAGTTATAAGAGCTTAAGACCGCTTATCACACTGTCTCTAGATGCAAAAACCTAGTTCTAGCATCCACCAATACTGCTTCTGGTGAGACAGCAGCCTGCCCTAAGCAGGTTGTTTTTGAAAGGGCCAATAATTAGGGTTTTCTTGGTTGGTGCAAACAAATCAAAACCTGGATCAAGCCCCCTTAAGCCAAAAAATAGTTTTGTTGCTTGGAGACAGTGATAGAGCAGGTCTGCAAGACAGTGCCATAGGATGTTGTAGCTACAACAAAAGTAAGGAACTTGGCTAGTGTGGTATGTGCATAAAAGGATGAGATTGGCAAGATTCAAGCAAGCATTGGGCAAGTGAGTAGGGTTCAAGCAATCCTGGCACAAGGAAGTAGAACAATAGTAGAATTGGAACAGACTTTGGATCTCAAAGTGATACCTTTACCAGAAGGGTATGTTCATGCGGAGTTAGAGGGGGACTGTGCTATGCTAGGTACAGTGAAGGACATGGGAGTGAAATTGGCCGCACTGCCACTGCAGACTCTCCATGCACTGTATCAGGGGGTCTTGGATGAGCTAAGGATCAGATAGCAGTGCACCCTCGCAGTAATAAGTGAGTTTAAGATGAATAATGAGTAGATGTTCATAGAGAAATCTCAGGCTCTGAAAGAAAAGGAGGAGGTGCACAAACGAAGTGAGATCTTGGAAACAACCATAGAGAAGGCATGTAAGATAGTTCTAGAGATGAACATCCTAGAGGATGTTGCAGCTTCAGTAAAACTAAGAAAAATGGTTGTTACAGTACGTGCATCAAAGGATGAGATCAACAGGGTTATATTTGATCTTCCAATGAAGATATCAGATTTGCAGCTGAAGTTCCAGCCCACTACTCTACCAGAGGTTCAGGAGGAATGTAGAGAAATGATCAAAGAGAATATGAACACATTGGATACCACAGTCACAAATTGTGCAATGATGTTTGACCTAGCAATGGAGTTGTGGATGAACTTGTAGGAGGACCCAAACTTGCAGAGGCTGAACACAAATGTCAGAGAGACACAACGTAGTTATGATGAGTTCTATGCAACTGTGTACACTTTGGTGCCAGCACAGTTCCTTGTGAAGTTACAAGAAGGAAAGAAGCTGCAAGCACAGACAAAAGAATTACTGAGAAAAGAGGCCCTTCTAAAGGCCAGATTATAGTCGTGGCTAGAGGAAGCCTACCAACTTATTTTGTCACTCCTAGAAAAGATAAAGGTACTAAAACAAACACAAAGGATAATGTGCCTAGCAGTCGAAGGCCCGACAACATAGAAGCTAGTAGAAGAAGTGCAATAGGCTGTGGTGCAAAGCACTGCTGAAGTTGTAGTATTACAGGTTGAGCTAGGTGGTCTCTACAGCAAGATCAAGGCACCAACTGAGTGACTCAGGGGTGATTCACCATATTTGTGTTGGGGACCTATTGGGATAGGGTCCCTCGGGTCAATTTTGGGGTTATTTAACCCAAATTTTGTAAAAAATTTGTAAAAAGATGTAAAGTCTCCGCAAAATGTGGATGTGGAGTGCGCAGCTAGATAGGAGTCAAAGGGATTTATCCCCTTGTTTGGATAAGAAAATAGGTCAGTTTTGAGACTCACGCATGGTTTGTGAACCATGGTATTGTATTGGAAATGCTATATATTTGAGTCATAGTGATTCTAGAAGAGGTAACTAGTAGGAACTAATAACTTGGAGTCAAGATAGAGATTGCTTTGGGCAAGTACTAAGGCAGGAAGGATTTACTTCCTGTACTTAGGTAGAAGGGGAAGGCTCTTGCAGCTGAGAGTGTAAGAGGCCTTGGAAAGCCTGCAGTTGAGTGAGTGGAACCCTGCAGCTGAGTGCACAGGTTAAAGGAGTGTGTAATCTAAACATTGAAGCTTAATAAGGATTGATTCTAAAGAAATACTTTGCATATGATCATTATTGCGAGTTATTTTTATGTTATGTTATGTCACTTACTAAAGTGTTTTTCATGAAATAATGTATCATTGTTGCACGAGTCTATTGAATCTATTATATTTATGCATGAATTAAGTAATTATCTGTGTTTGTAAAGTTAAGGGTTAATTTTGTTATGTTTTCTAAGGCGTTGGATAGATATGCGCAAAGGTAGATCTAGGGTTATTTATTAGCGCACAAAGGTAGATAGACTTCTTCCTTGGGGTCTATAAAGACTGATGACAGACCTTCGCGAAGGTCTAGAGGTTGTTTTACTAGAGTTACAATAATGAGCCCTAGAAGGATACCGATATGTGCAAAGGCAGATCTGAGTTATAAGAGCTTAAGACCACTTATCACACTCTCTCTATATGCAAAAACCTGGTTCTAGCATCCCCCAATACTACTCCGAGTGAGACTACAACTTGCACTATGCAGGTTGTTGCCAAAAGGGCTAGCAGTTAGGGTTTTGTTGGTTGGCGCAAATAACTCTAAACCTAGTTCAGGCCCCCCTAAGCCAATAGTGTCCTCACAGCGCGTTGTTCTGAATGAGTCTTAAGTTTTCCTGTACAATTATCAATTAGCTCCTAGAGCCTTTCTACTGCCTTCTTCTCCCGCAACAACTTCATACAAGTTTTTGTAAAAGTAGCCAATAGCGAGGGCTCCACATCCTGTACTTCATTATTTTCAGCTGGTTTCTCTTAACTGCCTAACATAGAAGCTTAAACAAAATTCTTCTTGCCATCCATAAACTATCCTCTAGCCCGGTTGAGATAAAATCCAACTTCCTTTTTGGTAGCCTTATGCACCCATCCTTCAATTTCTGGTTGCTTTCCTTCATCTTCTCCTGTGGCCATACCACTTCATGTTACAATATTAATGCTATGGTCCTCTTCGCACGGCCCTGCCCTCATCATCTATATATTTTGTGTAGGAGTCTACAGCTTTTTCTCTTGCATCTTGGCTATCAGCACTGGGCAATCTTCAATCACATGATCAAACTATCTGTAGTACTGATAGGATGGATGTGTTGGGTTCTGACAGTCACGTGAAAAATGTCCTGCTTCACCATAATTATAACAAATGATTTTTCCACGACCTCTTCCAGCTCCTCCTCCTCTTCTTCTTCCACAACTCTGCAATCCTCCATGTGCCACACCTGCGCCCTGATCCTGAGGCCAATTTTCTACCTGCATTCAATATGTAGGGGCTCGTTCCATCATTAATTTGTAGCTTTGGTAGTTTCTCTCATCATGTCCAACTGAATTATAGAAGGTATAGAATAGTTATTGCAAAGTCTGCACAAACTTTTGCAAGAGGTGAGAATGGTTAGTTGTGTGCTTCCCAGCTATCTGACAGATAGTGCACCATAAGGGTACTCATGCACTTGGTCCCACAATGTTCTCCGGCCTAAATGGTACAGGACCTCCTCCAATCAAGTAATTCTGATGAAAAGGGCAATGATGCTTATCATGTCCCTTCTCTTTGTATTTTATACACCAGACTTCAGCGCACACCTCTAGCTAAGCTTCCTTTCCTATCTTCAAGCTCTGCAAGTTCATGTGGAGGCTTTCCAGATGCGACTAAATCTATTGTACTCCAACGTTCGTATCCTGTACTGGTGAGGCTTCCAACCTCATCGCCATCTCCACAACCTCTGCTTGCATTCCTATTTATGTTGCGATAATGGAAATCTCAGATGAGGCAACAACGAAGCAATGTACCAGTCTCTGTGTTGATCATCCGTGATCTTCATATTAGCTTGCCAGATCAAGCATTTTAGCCTTTTATCAAAGTCCCATGAGGACTCATTTACCCTCTATTGTATTTCCTTAAACTCGGTTATAGACTGCGCCTGAGACTTAGGCTTTTTATATTCATTATTCAGAGCATGCTGAGTCTCTACCATCATCGATCCAAGTCTATTCGTACAGAAATTAATGTACCAATTCAATGCTATGTCCTACAACACTGTGATCAACTGCACTTTCTTCATATTATCATCTGTAATCTGTTGCACTATCCATATAGCATCCGTGACAAACCAAAATTGTTCACGGTCTTTTCTTCCTACCCCTTTAAATATCGTCATCTTTATTGTGTTCACCATGTTGAATGATTGATACGGAGGTGGAGGTGGAGGTGGAGGTGGAGGTGGAGGTGTAGGTGTAGGTGTATGTAGTGGAGGTGGAGGTGGAGGTGGAGTGGATGGAAGAGGTATACCTATGATACCATGACTTACCAACTGCAGCACACTTCAGGGTGTACTCAGAATAGCTCCTTCATCATCATTGGAAGAGGATCCTAACAATGGATTGTATTTAGGGCCTGATTCTCTATTCCTTCTGAAGGGTTTTCCAATTCTCGTAGTCCCAAACATCAAGGTAATGGCATAACCTATTTCTCACACAACAACATCTTAATCCAGGTTTTCAAATATTTTAAGTACTTACCTCTTGGTCCCTTGAAGAATTTGTGCTCTGCTTCATTATAGTTGATGCTCGTATCGATCACGAGCTCATTAATGAATCCTCCTAAGATACGATCAATCTAGTGATCAACAACTCATGCGATGTTATTTTCAGAATCTTCTAGGTGCTTCACTAGTTCAGGAGTCCACACAATAGGGTCGCCAAGCCTCCAAGTACCCTGACTATCTGCTAGCCTAGACAGCCACTCATGTATTTCACAAGGAAAGAAACAAAAGAAGGCTTTTGTCTCATCTGTGTACAGGTATCTATTTAGCCACTATTCCGTAGATAACCGTAGGTTTCTGTTCTTTTGCGTTTCAAACACATGCAACTTCTAATTGATCCACTTCTCGGTTTCCTTCGTAGTAGGAAACCACTTATTTGACATCACACATTCCTCAAATAGATCCAAGTCCTAGTAATGTAACAATTTGTTGGCTTGATGGGGCCTGAACTAGGTTCAACGTTATCTATGCCAGCCAACAAAACCCTAACTGTTGGGCCCTTTCGGTAACAACTTGTGTAGCACAGGCTACAGTCTCACTTGAAGTCGTATTGGGAGATGATAGAACTAGGTTTCTGCATCCAGAGGCCTGTGTGATTTGTTCTTCCAGTCCTGATGTATTATATCTATCTTCGCGCACCTTTAACCCTTCCAAACAGATAACTACTGCAAATCCATCTAAACAACTTCCAAATCTTCATGAAGGTTCCTAATTATACTTATCATGCATAAATATTACAGATCTACTACTTTCACATAGTAAACAAGCATTAATTCATGCAAATCATAACACAGAGAAAAGATACATAAACTTTGCAGAAGTAAATATTAAGATACAAATGCACAAGATTCAGTTCAAAACAGTCCTTATTAAGTATAATCTTTCAATTATAGACTTATTTTCCCTATGCACTCAGCTATAGGGCCCACATACTCACCCTGTGGACTTACCAAGGTCTCCGCACACTCAGCTCTAGGAGCCTTCCCATTTTTCCTAAGTACAAGAAACAAACCGTTCATGCCTTAACCCCTTTCCCTTACAATGGTTCTTCTCTATTAGATCCTTCTTAGGACTTGCTATGAATCATCTATACATAGAATTTTCTTTACAATACCATTGTTCGTGGACCATGGGCGGGTCTCAAAACCACTCTATCACCTTCCCACCTAAGGGAGTGAAGTCCCTTTGACTCATACTAGCTCTCCTTCCACATTTTGTGGAGACTTTACATTCGTTACAAAAAGAGATTTAAAAATTGACCCAAAACTTGACCAAAATGACCCGGGGGACCCCATCCCAACAAGTAGCAAGAAGAAAGAGCATCAAATAGACCAAAAAACAAAGCATCAGACAGGTCATCATACATGAATAACAACAAGGTGAGTAGGATGAATAGGTTGCTCAGAGGATGAGCAACAATTTCAGTAGGGGGTTGTGATGGGCCTCCAAATTAGACATAAATTAAGGCCCATCTAACCTTTATTAAGCACATGAAGACTATATTAAACCTCTCCTTATACACTTACTAATATTTTTTTTCTTTAATATGTTCATTAGGAAGGTTTATGGATAATTGCATATTTATGCCTAATATTATTTACTTTTGTAGAATATTGTGAGAATATTGGGAAAATTATGGAGATTTGGAGGAGGAAATAATTTAGGGACTTTCTCCCTACCATAGGAGGATCAATATTGGATAATAATTCAACAAGATATTCTGAAATTATTGCACATATTTTGGAGCTCCAATGATTGAGAAAATCTAGGAATGTGTCCCCTGTCATTTAATGCGGATTCCTAGTGTTGGGAACTAGATCCACTATTTGAGGGGTTTTGGAGGGGAAAGCTTCTTCTTTTCATGGGGAATTCTTCCTAATCATTTTTTATAAGTACCAAGTCTAATTTTCCTCTAGGGGTTGATTTTTATTAGTCTTCTTGTGCAGAGAACTCGTATTTTTGCAACTCCACTTTCATTTCTTACAGGGAAGTAATTGTATTGATGAACATAATGAAGATTGATACCATGTTCAGCTTCTAAATCTTGGTATCCTTCATAGGACTATGATTTTCCTTGGGCTTGGCCATCCCAGGAGCCTTAGAGCCCTTTTGTGTCATTTACTTTTCTTCCTTTCACTTCTTATTCACATGCATCTCTTTTTCTTGTCTTTTTCTATTTATGCATTTAGTATTGATGATTTTTTGTTGTAGAATTGGGTTAAATGGTTGAAGTAACTTATTTTTTAGGATAAAAATAATGATTTCATCTTTTCAACAGCTTTGGAAGGTCATATTAATCACTGAGTTACTAGGATTAGTTTGCTTATTCCCAAATCTAAATTTCTGGAAGTCCCTTGTGGCAAATAGTAGTAAATTTATGCTATTTTTTAGAACATGCTAATGATATTCAATCAAGTTGATTCCACTTCCATTAGGCCAAAAAAAAAATCTAGTTCAATTTACCCCATTTATTCACACTTGATTAGGTTAGGCATTTGATAGATTAACCAGCTCACTAGTTCTCGAAATTCTAGATTTTAGACTAGTAATTTTCTGCTATCTTTTAGAATGTGTTTACAGGGGTATTTTTTAGTGATTCCACTTGGAATGAAGACCTAAAACATCCTATTCAATAAAAAAAAATTGTCCCATACAATTTGGATTTGATTTTCTTGATCATTGGGTGAATTATATCTTCCTGTAGCAAACATGTTTCCTGTAGCGGATTCCTGTAGCGTTCGTCCAACATGTATATACTTGCCCAAATTTTCTTAAAAAGGTTGGTTTTTATCCCTTAGGGTTGAATCATGAACCCTATACTCTAAATAGATGGTTGAGGAGGAATAAACACCACTTAGGACTTGCCTTTTTACTCATGCAAATCATCTCAACGAATTGGGTTAATGGACAAATTTATGAATTGGATAATACAATAATGATTTTATTGATTGCCACATCCAATGAACTCTGTCAATGGATCTAAACTCTTTGAAATATAATGATTGGTATTTAGTTAATGATATTTATTTTATGCAATTAGAATATTTTTTTCTTCTTTGTATTTCTTTCTTGCAATAGGTTAAGGTTTTCATTTTGAGCATTTCCATTTCTGTAACTAGTTAAGATTTGATTTCATTACATGCACTCCATTACATCATGACAGCAAAGGAAGGACACATTATATGTTGTGCATATAGTGTTTATACCTCTTAAGTGTGTAAAAACCACTGGTTGATAATTAAAGTTGGTAGCCTTCGGAGTTGCAGCATTCTTGTTGCAATAATGAGGCTCATCATTGTGTTGTCATTGTGAATGGGTTATATTCAAATTTAATGGACAACAAGGCTTTCTTAACATATACCATGGGAGATTCACTCAATGAACCTCTAACATATCACGTGTTTGTGGCATACTAAACAATACCTTAATTTTACTACATATTGGAAAATACATCTAAAAAATACATTATTTAAACCCCTACCAATACAAACCCAATACACATTCCCAATTTAAAAAATCCTTATTTTCATTATAGGCATCCATTTTTCATTAACATTTTTATACCCCATTATATTTTTGCATTAACCCTAGGCTCCATTTTTTATACCTGCCAATTTAAAAACCGTTTACCTCCTATTATATTCTCAATATATTATGTAATTTTTTCCTCAATATATATCCACCAATATGAATGCACATAGTATGGTATTTCTCCCCCAGTGAAGCCCCCTTTCCATAGACTAGCTCAAAGGGTATGAATCTAGTGGTGTTTTTCCATGTAGTATTGTAGGCCCGAGTGGCCTCAACAAGCATGTATGCCCAATCCTTCTTTCTATTTCTAACAACCATAATAAAGATGCCTTATAGTGCTATATTGGCCACTTCCACTTAACCATTTTTCTTTAGGGTGATATGGGGTGGACTTTTAATATTTGATATGTTGTTTCCATATTATCCCCTCTATCAAGTAGGAAGTGAATTGATTCCTTGGTCAGGACTAGTTCCCATAGGAAACCAAATTTGTAAAAAATGTTATCCCTTAAGAATTCTACCACTTTTTGCTTTGTTGTTTCCTTGATTACCTTCACTTCAATCCATTTGTTATATAATCTATGCATATAATGATATACTTCTTTTGTCCATATGACGGGTCAATATGCCTTTTGAATTCCATGTCCCACTTCTCAAATGGTTTTAAAGTCATTGAGGCTGTAAAGGCATCTCATCCCTTTGTGTAGGCTTCCTCATCCTAAGGAACTTATCACACTGAGAAGTGTACCTTTTGGCATCTTGGTGCAAGGTAGGTCAATAGTAACCTACTTGAAGAATCTTGAAGGTTGTCCTCTTAACAGAAAAATGGCCCCCATAGGGTCCATCATGATAGACTGAGAGGATATAAAAAAATTAATCTTTCCCTTAGACATTTCCATCATATTTGATTAGGTCCTAATCTAAGGAGATTTACCCTAATCCATGTATAAAGGGCACTTCTTCTGACAATTTTTTTCTTTTCTTTGAAAGATAGATTAGGAGGAAACTAACCAACAACCATGAAGTTTTCTATATCAGAAAACCAAGGTGACAATAATGATTAATGATATGGTGAATAGGTGCTCATCTGGGAGTTGATCATCAACCATCTCTTCGTTTTCTATAGACAGGGTTAGTCTAGACAAGAAATTTGCAACAACATTTTATTTCCTTGGCTTGTCAACAATGGTTAGATCAAAAATTTTTAATATCAATAACCATCTAATAATTCAAGCATTGAAATCAGGTTTATTCATCAAATATTTAATGGTTGCATGATCATTGTGCACAAAAACTTGATACCTTGTCATGTTTATTCAAGGAATGTACCAGAGTCAAAGATCTTTTTCAGCGACTATATAATTGAGCTCATCCTTGGACAATTTTTTTCTAATTAAACAGGTAGCATAAGAAAACTTACCTTCCAACTTCCCTAACGTTTCCCCCTCTTATTTGTATGATGCATCTGTGTGAATGTGGAAGGGAAAGACCCAATTTGGGCCCCTGAGAACTGGTGCAGTTGCCAACTTTTCCTTGAGATCTTCAAATGCCTTTTGACAATGTTCTGTCCAACAAAAATCTGAGTCTTTTGTTAGTAAACCAAACAAAGGTGAAGCAATTTTATTGAAATCTTTGATAAATATCCTATGCTATCCAAATAGTCCTAGGAAGCTCCTAACATCATCCTTTTATTTTTGTTGAATAAGAACCCTTCTAATAATTTCATTCTTATTAGGATCAACCTAAATCCCTTCTTTAGAAAGAAGTGGCCTAGAACAATCACTACATTCATAAAAAACTCACACTTTTCTAGACTTGAAGAGAGATTCATTTCAATGCACATTTTAAAAACTTTAGACAACTAAGAGAGGGCTTCCTAGAAAGCATCTCCATAAGGTGTGAAGTCATCCATATAAATATCAACCAAATTATGTACAAGATAAGCAAAAATACTCAATCCCACCCTCTTGAAGGTGGTAGGGGAATTACACAAGTTGAATGGAAGTTCTTCATAAGTAAATGTTCCCCATGGGAAGGTGAAAGTAGTTTTACACTAGTCTTCAAGACTGATTTGGATCTTATTATACCTACTAAAACCAACGAGAAATGAAAAGAAAGTCTTTCTTGCAAGAGCATCCAAAACATGGTCAATAAAAGATCAAGGAAAGTGATATTTCTTGGTAGTCATATTAAGCTCTCTATAATCAATGAAAACTCTCCATTTCCCATTCTTTTTGGGTACAATGACTAAATGTGACACACAGTGACTATCTAAAATAGTACAAATAAATCCCACATCTAACAATTTCTACAATCCCTCCTTTACAATATCCTTGAGTGCAGGATTCATTCTCCTTTGAGGTTGGAAAACATGTTTATGGTATTTTTTGATGTATATATGATGTGTATATATCGAGGGATGTATTCATTTCATTTATTTGTATCCCAAGAAAAATCATCAAGGTTTTTCCTTAAAACAGTGAGCAATTGTTCCTCTTGATCAGCTGAAAGGAAAGGGCTGTTTTTCAGAGTTCTAGAGGGCTTGATTTCTACAATTTTGACATTATTTTGTTAAAAAATAGTTATTAATTATGAAAATGGACTATATTCAATATATCCTATAGTTTCTTCTTTTATTCCATCAATTTGCATGGAAGAAGGATATGTGTTTTGCAGAAAATTGTCAATTAGATTATCCTCATTCAATTTCATGCTACCAATAGTGGTTTCTAATGTACAAGTGGGGTAGCATGATGATTAATAATTTTATTGCTTGTCTTCCTCTTCTACACACATAGGAAAATAATTCGTAATAAAAGGATGAGTACGAGGATATATTACAATTTTTTTATGAGTTTCCCATTTTTAATTGTCATGTTTCTAACTCTACTTTAACAACCCCGAGTTAAAAGTTCATGTAATAAAGTTAATTAATGAAAAATAAGACCAAGGTCATGTCCCATGGGACACATATTCCAAGTTGAATGCTGGGCAAAAAATCCTAGTGGGCATAACTTGTTGTTTGTAATGGGTAAGGGGAAATTGGCAAAGGCATTAGCAAAGGATTTCAAAAGGAAAAAAGGAAATTTGGCATTTTGTTTATGAAAATAATGGAAAATAGGAAAAAAGGAAGGTGAAAGGTCACAAGTTGCATGTGAGGAGGAAATCGAAGGAAAATAGAGGAAATATGAAGAAATTAGATGCATTAATAATAAAGAGACATCAAAGCATCAGTTTGGGGCTTTTTGTCAAGTCAATTTTGGAATTAGTCTTAGATAGGAGAAGAGCACCAAAAGGAGAAGGAAATCAAGCAATCAATGAAAGGACAAGGAAATCAAAGGAAAGCAAGGATCAAGTAAGGAAATTTTGGATCAAATCAGCTTCAACGGGAATACTAGAAGATAACAGGTTACATGTATGATTTCCTATCTATTTTTGGCATGCATGATATATGCATGTCTCTATTTTGTCCATTTTTTGTCATTGGCATGGGTTTTTCCAAGTTTTGAAAGTGGTTTTAGCCTTGCCTTGCCATTTTCAGATAGTCATGGTGTGATGGGATTCATTCTTGATTGAGCTTTGGATTTTTGTAAGGTTTTGGATTTAGGTGAGGTTCTCTTGGGAAAATCCCAAGGGTTGAGGGTGGAGATGGTTTTCTCCCAGAATCCCTCAATAGGTAGGTGGAGTCAAGAAAATTCCTCAAGGGATGGTAAAGGAATTCTATGGAATCCAAGCTCGGTTTGATTTTGCGATCTCGAGACAAGTTTAGGTGAGATCACATAAGTGTGAGGGTGGAGGTGGTTTAACCTGTGGATTCCCTTGCTTGTTTAACCTTTGGATTCCCTTGGTTTTTTATGAATCCGTTTATCATATGATATCCCACATTCATG
Organism: Pinus taeda; assembly: GCA_000404065.3. Taxonomy (NCBI): domain Eukaryota; kingdom Viridiplantae; phylum Streptophyta; class Pinopsida; order Pinales; family Pinaceae; genus Pinus; species Pinus taeda. The sequence continues at coordinate 56,478 of APFE031735344.1, read as the reverse complement.
CTTCGAATATGGCATGGGGGTGATTGTCTAAAAGAAAGATTTGGTTCAACCCAATTTATGATCAGGTGGTACGTGGAAGTCCCTGACTTGGTTGGAGTTTTCATATGTCAATAAGAGATAAGTTCATCATTCTATATTATGAGTAGATGTACTTGTTATTAGGTGGCTTTAATGGTTGTTTTATCATTATTATTTATCTAGTTATATATTGGTTATAAGCATAGTTTTATGATAGATCCAAGTGAAGGCTCTTATCATGTTTAATTGATAAATGAATTGTTAATGAACGCTTGACCTAATATATGTTATTGCAGCTATTGTGAGTGGGAATTAGTCCTTCTCAGTAAACCTTACATAAGTTTCAAATCTATATGTTCAAATTTGCATTCATGACCTATAGATCTTATGTTATCAATGTGTTTGATAGAATGACTGTAATTGTTACTAGTCTAGGTCAAGTCCTTGATTAAGCTTTGTGTTAGAGGATTTTTCTATTTGTTGTTTAGCATTCTAGGAGTTTCATTAAGTTTTGGGTAGAGGTCTGGATCCTAACCCTGAAAAAGCAGCTCAGATCTCGGGGTCGCTGACACAAAATTGAGTGAAAAATATTGTAGTTGCTAGGAAGTAGGCATGTGGGAGTGACTGGACGGTTCCAATCACATGGAGGCCTTGTCATGGGAGAAACTAAGGCTCTAGGTCAGTGAAAAATCAAGTTAACTTAGGGGTTGGGGACCTGTAGTTATTGATTAGCTCCTGGGGGTCTTGTAGCAGCTGAGGGAAGTTAGCAAGGTCTTGTTTTGTCAACTCCATTTCCTTAAGGTTATCTATAAGGTTGATTCATGTCATAGTAGCCCTCAACTCATGTTTAACCCGAGCATGCTGGTGAAAGTGGGTATATATGAGAGTTGGAATTACAAAGTGGTATTAAAGTGGGTTTTGTTCTCTTCGGGTGATGTCTGGTTTCCGTTCTCTTAGGGTGATATCTGAGACAATGAAGTTGTATCGGGCATGGTTCAAACACTTAGACTGGATGGGATAGATGCATGTGGTTATGTATGCATTTTCATGGTTATGGTTGTCATGCATGAGGTCATGGTATGTTGTTGGCATTTTCATGAATGATGTTGATATGATTATGATTATTGATATGATTATGATTATATATGTGTCATGCTAATGTGGAATGATTTTGCAGATGAGATAAGCCTACCCTGAATGTCATTGAGGTAGGATTTTGGTTATGGTATATATTTGGTTTTTATAACATGGTATACTTGTAGGAATGGGAGAATCAAAGATGACGAGAAAAATGGTAGACTACAGTTCACATGACCATCCCTCTAGATCATTTGGGTAGGAAGGAGATGGGTATTCTCCTAATATCACAAACACATTGAGGATTTTGAGGGTAGATATCAAAAGTTGGAAATCTGACAATGACAGGTTGGGTGAGGCTCACGAAAGACATGCAAGGGCTCAAGAAAAGCAAGAAGAGGTCAATGTATTCATACTTTAGAGTTTGTCAGACTTGCAAAGACAAGGAAAGCTGAGGATTAGTTAAGAATAGAAAGAGAAGACTAATGGAGCCTATGGTAGTAGGTCTCGGTCATGATAAAAGTTGGATAGAGGGGACATAGTCAGGGGTGGAAGATAATTGGATACACCTGGCAGGATGATTTTTATGTAAGGGTATTACTCTAGTTCCTCATCTAGGAGACATCATCACAGTCATCACCACCATCATCCTTATAGGCTGAGTGAGTACTTTCCTGAGGAGTTCAAGAAATTCAATCCATTTACATTTGATGGAGAGATGAAGAAGTCAGAAAATGTAGAGGCATGGTTGTTTGGGATGAAGAAATTACTTATATTGCGTAACTATTCACAGAACATGAAAGAGAAAATAACCACCTTTAATGTAAAAGGGAAAGTAGATATATGGTGGGAAGATGTGAAGAATTTAAATGGAATTCGGGAAGAAGAGTTGATTTTGGATGAGTTTGAGAGACTCTTCAAGAAGAAGTACATTTATGGGAGGTATCATGATGAAAAAGCTAAGGATTTTATGAGTTACAGATGGGTTCCATGACAGATGATGTGTATACTAGAATTTTCCTGGAGCTTTTAATGTATGTGACTTACCTCAAGGATGAGAAAGAAAAGATTCAAAGGTTCATCAGTGGGTTGCTAGCATCACATAGAGACCAGATTGATTTTAATGACCTATGATCGTTTGAGGAAGCCAACATGAAACCAAAGCATTTTTATTTGAATTCAAAGTGTAAAGCCAAGCCTAAGCATGATTTTAAGGGGAATGATAAATTTAAAGGGACGTGGCCATCGAAGCGGGGAAGACCTCTGGATGCAGGTGAGAAAGAGAATGTGGTTCCTTACAATAAGTTTAATGTAGTTTATAAGAGACATGGGTTGCAACCTGGAAGAAACATAATAGAGATGATGGTAGGGGACCATTCCACTGTTGGATATGTGGCAAAGATCATCACAAGAATGATTGCCCATTTTACTCGGGTGGAAAACCTCAAATCTATAGTTCTCAAGAGTCATAGACAGTTGGGGATGTGCACCATAGTATTCCTCAGATTTATGCAATTGTGGACAACAAGCAGGAAGATCACCAAGCATCCATTATTGAGATTGAAGGTAAGATTTGTGGTCAAGTTGTTTCTATTTTGATTAACACTGGATCTAATTATAGTTATGTTAATCTTGACTTGGTGGATAAGTGTGGTTTGAGGAAAAAAGTGCACGCAGAGTCTTGGTTGGTGTAGTTGGTTATAGATACTAAGAAGGTAGTTCATCACTTGGTAAGAGCTTGTGAATTTGAGATGAATGGTATGCCCACATCAATGCATCTAAAATCACTTCCATTGGGATTGTATAGTATTATTTTGGGCATGGATTGGTTGTATCTCCATAGGACCAAAGTAGATTACTGTGACAAGGCTATTAAATGCCTGGATGATAATGGGGAAAAGATAATATTGTAGGGAAAGAAGAAGCCTACATCAGTGAGCATGATTACAACTATGCAAGCCAAACACAGTTACAGAAAGGGGTGTGTACTATTTGCAGTCCATATTTCCAGTGACAAGTGTAAGGATTTTGAGGATGCAAAAACATTTGAGAGGTACCCTATATTACAACAATTTCAAGATGTGTTTCTAGCATATATTCCAAAGTTTCCTCTTCATAGGCAAGTGAAATTTTCTATTAAGTTGGTACCATGGGAAAGAACCAGCATTGAAGGCATCTTATAGAATGAGTGCTCTAGAGTTAGTTACAAGATGAGTACTCTAGAGTTAGACAAAGGTACATTACTTGGGCGTGTGGTTTCCAAGGAAGGTGTAGCAGTAGATATGAAAAATATAAGAGCCATCATGGAATGGACGACTCCTAGAAATATGGGTCATGTCGAATCATTCATGGGGTTAACGGGTTATTATAGAAGGTTCATTAGAAACTTCTCAAAGATTGCATATCTTATTACAACCTTGTAGACTAAAGGAAGGAAGTTTTAATGGACAAAATAATGTGCAACAAGTTTTGAGTAGTTGAAGTAGTTGTTGACAAATGCTCCAGTGTTAAAGATTGTAGATCCAGATAAAAATTTTGTGGTCTGCACAAATGCTTTCAAGAGAATACTTGGTGGAGTCTTGATGCAGGAAGGATAGGTGGTGTGTTATGAGTCAAGGAAACATAATGAGCATGAGAAAAATTATGTGACTCATGACCTTGAGTTGGAAACGATCATTCATGCATTGAATATGTGGAGGCACTATCTTCTTGGCTGTAGGTTTGTATTGATGAGAGATCATAGTGGGTTTAGGTACTTATTTGACCAATCGGATCTGAATGCCAGGAAATCTAGATGGTTGACCACCCTTAGTGAGTTTTACTTTGAGATCAAATACATTAAAGGAAAGGAGAATAGGGTTGCAGATGCTCTTAGTAGGAGAGTGTAGGTAAACCATGTTGGAGCTATGAGTTATTACTGGACAAATTTACAAGACTAGATCCTAGAGGTAAGATAGTAGGATGATAGGTACTAGAAATTTAAGCAAAGGTTACAACAAGGTACATGTGAACAGGATGTGGACTATCGCCTCACAGCAAATGGATCGGTCAGATGTAGGGACAAGATCTATGTGTCAGATGATAGTTAGCTCAAGAAGCTTATCTTGAGGGATTTTCATGTCAAGCCATATTCAAGTCAACCAAGATATTAGAAGACAATGACAATGGTGGAGAAGTTCTACTATTATCCCACTATAAAGAAGGAAGTGGTAGAGTTATTGGTAAATGCTTGCATTGTTAGTAGGTGAAAACTGATTGTGAGGACCCAAATGGTTTGTTAGAGCCTATTCAAATTCTAGAATGGAAATGGGAGGTCATTTCCATGGATTTCATTATAGGTTTTTCGAGGACATCGAAGCAGCATGATTCCATCATGGTTGTGGTTGACATGTTGAGCAAAGTAGTTCCCTTCATTCCAGTGAAGATTACTTATTCAGCTAGTGAGGTAGCACAGGTCTTCATCAAAGTGATGATGAGGTTGTATGGTATTTCGAAGAAGATTATGTTAGACAGAGATGCTAATTCCACTTCCAGGTTTTGGAAGGTGTTATTCACAGGTTTGGGTACAGAGTTGGCCTTCAGTACAACTTATCATCCAAAGACAAATGGATAGACAGAGATGGTCAACAAGATCTTGGAGGATATGTTGAGGATGCATTTCATGCATTAATAGCAGAAGTGGAAGGAGCATCTTCCATTGGTTGAATTTGCTTACAAAAATGGTTATCAAGAGTCACTGAGGATGAGTCTATTTGAGGCACATAATGGGCAGAGTTGTAATACTCCCATCAACTAGAGTGATCCAGTGAATAGGGTACTTGTTGGATAGGACATGTTGGCAGAAATGGAACATGAAATGCAAGTTATCAAGTAGAATCTAAAGGTAACACAAGACATGCATAAGCGTTATGCAGACCAGCACATGGAATTTAAGGATTTTCAGGTTGGGGAGCATGTATACTTGTGGATCAATCCCAAGAAGATATCCTTGAAGATTGGGTCATGTGCAAAGTTGGCACCTTAGTGTTGTGTGGCTTTTTATATCCTTGAGAGGATTGTGTCGGTGACCTATAGACTTACATTGCCTCTGACAGTGAAAGTCCATGATGTTTTTCATGTTTCATTCCTTAAAATATATGTAAAGGATGTTAATCATGTGATTAATTGGTTTGTATTGTAGTTGGAGCTAGAAGGAGAAGTCCAGCCAGAACGTCTATGCATATTGTAGTAGAAACAACTCATGCTCTAAAACAGATCAATCAAGTAAGATAAAGTGTAGTGCAAGAACTTTGGGCCTGAAGAAGTTACATGGGATATGCTTGATCAGATATGGGATATGTATCCTTCATTATTTATCGGTGAAGGAAAATGAGTTTTTGGTATATGTACATATTTATGTATGGTTAATATTGTAAACTGCAATTAGCTATGTTATAAATCTCCAATAACCAGTATTGTTGTCATGTTGTCATGTTTTTCATAATGGTTTTTTATTTTCAGGAGGTTGTGCATTGTAAATACTACAATGATCTAGGTTATAAATCTCCATGGGAAGTATTTTTTTGGTTTTCAACGATTTTTCTGGTTGTAGGTGTCATTGAACACTGAGGACGATGTTCTCCTAAAGGGTAGGGGTCTGTAACAACCCTAGGTTAAAATTTCATGTAATAAATTTAGTAAGGAAAAATAATACCAAGGTCATGTGACGCGTATTCCAAGCTAAATGTTGGGAAAAGCATCCTAGTGGGCATGACTTGTTGTTTATTATGGCTAAGGAGAAATTGGCAAAGGCATTGGAAAAGGCTCTGAAAAGAAAAAAAGATGTTTTGATATTTTATTTATGAAAATAATTGAAAATAGGAGAAAAGGAAGGTGAATGGTCACAAGTTGCATGCTAGGAGAAAATTGAAGGAAAGTAGAGGAAAAATGAAGAAATTAGATGCATCAATAATAAAAAGACACTAGAGAATCAATTTGGGGCCTTTTTTTAGTTCAATTTTGGAATTAATCAGAGAGGAGAAGAGCATCAAGAGGAGAAGGAAAGCAAGCAACCAAAGGAAAGTAAGGGAAGGAAAGGATTAAGGAAAGGTTGGATCAAGTGGCTTTAGTAGTAATACTTGCAAGTAACATGCTTCATGTATCATTTCCTACATAGTTTTTGGATGCATGATATGTTTGTGTGTGTGTGTGAGTGTGTGTGTGTGTGTGTGTGTGTGTGTGTGTGTGTGTGTGTGTGTGTGTGTGTTTGGTTAATTTGTTGTCTTTGGCATGGGCTTTGTCGAGTTTTGATAGTGGTTTTAGTCTTGCCTTACCATTTCTAGATAGCCATGGTGTGATAAGATTCATTCTTGGTTGAGCTTTGGATTGTTGGAAGGTTTTGGATCTAGATAAGGTGGTCTTTGGAAAATCCCAAGGGTTACAGGTGGAGAATATTTTCTTCGGGAAGCACTCAATAGGTGGGTGGAGATAGGAAAATTCTTAAATGGATGGTGAAGGAATACTGAGGCATTATAGCTTGGTTTTGTGTTGTAATCGCAGAACCAATTTAAATGAGATCACAGTAGTGTGATGGTGGAGGTCGTTTATGTTGGGTGTGGAGCTTGATTATCTTCTTTATTCAGAGGTATCTCCGCATTGGACCCCAGTTTGTAATGGGGTGGCAAGGACGCTCGTTTTTTCGCCACCATGGGGGTCTAGGGGTGGCAATGACCTTGTAAATGTTGTAATTTTGTAGTCAATCTAGGTCATTCACTAGGTGGAGATCTAACAATACAAGATATGTTTAATTTATGGTTTTTTCCCCTATAAGGCAACCCCTCACTATATATGAGTGAATTGTATTGCAGCTATGTAGATGTGAATTATGAACGAGAAAGAGAGAGGAGATTGTGTGAGAGCGAAGAGGGAATTACAACAGATCTGTTGTAAGTAGTTTCTCTTCATTTTTCTAGATAATATAGAGGAAGGATAGGTTGTTTGTTCGTGGATGAATCCCAAATTGGGTGAACCACATATATCTATGTCTCCCTTGTTTTATGCATTTTCTATGTTTATATTTTTGCAATATTTTATGTGTTCCATTACCCTTTAATATATAATTTTATAATAGTTAAACCTCTAGATTCCCTTGGTTGTTTATGGATTTGTTTATCCCATGAGATTCTACATTCATGCTTGGAATATGGCACGGGGGTGATTGGCTAAAAGAAATATTTGTTTCAGCCCAATCTATGGTCAGGTGATATGTGGAAGTCCCTTACTAGGTTGGCTTTTGCATAGGTTAATAAGAGCTAATCTCCTCACTCTATCTTATGAGTAGATGTACTTTTATTATGTGGCTTTAATGATTTTTCTATCATTGTTATTTATCTGGTTATATGTTGGTTATAAGCATGGTTTTATGATAGATCCAAGTCAAGGCTCTTATCATGTTTTATTGATAAATGAATGCATGATGTAATAGATGTTATTGTAGCTATTGTAAGAGGGTATTAGTCAGTATTGGTAAACCTCAAATAAGTTTCAGATCTCTATGTTTAGATATACATTCATGACTTGTAGACCTTATGTTCTCAATGTGTTTGACAAAATTTCTATCATGTTTAGATCGGGATAGGTCAAGTCCTTGATTAAGCTTTGTGTTAAAGGCTTTGTCTCTATGTTATTTATCATTTATGGGAGATTCATTAAGTTTTTGGCACAGCGTCGAATCCTAGCCCTGATAATGTGGCTTAGATCTCGAGGTCATTGGCAAAGAACTAAATGAAAAAGATTGCAACCATTGGGAAGCATGCCTATGTTAGTGACTCGAGGATTCCATTCATAATGAAACCTTGTCATGGGAGTTACTGAGGCTCTAGGTTAGTGAAAAATCAAGTTAAATCATGGGTTCAGCACCTGAAGTGATTGGATAGCACCTAAGGGTTCTATAGAACCTAAGGGAAATCGGTAAGGTCTTGTTTTGTCAGCTCTATTTCCTTATGGTTATCTAGGAGGTTGATTCATGTCATAGTATCCCTCATCTCATTTTTACCATGGGTAGGCTGGTGAAAGTGGGTAGATATGTGAGGTGGTATTACATATATAGTTGATATAGGCATTAATAGTGGCTAACCAAGGTCTTCCTAGGATAATAGGGTAACAAATGAAATTGGTCTTAGGCTAGAGTACAAGGAAATCTGTGGGGTTTTCCCAGTAATCAATGGAAATCATGACATCTTCAATGACACCCTCTAGTGCTACTCTAGACTTGTCTACAAGTTACAACATTGTGGTGGTTTTCCTTAAGGGTCCTTGGATGTTAAGCTTGAGCATGATCTCCCTAGTAATCACACTAATTGTTTCCCCTAAATGAATGAGGGTGTTTGGGACTACAATATTGTTGATGTGTACATCCACTACTAGGCTGCCAGGATCTAGGATCCAGATACTTTAGGATGATGACCTTCCCAAGCATTAGATCAGCCAATTTCCCAATGGAATTAATAATGGGGGCATCCTTCCTCTTCCCTCCTAGCCTTCTAAGACATTCTTATCTAATGAATTTTTTATATATGGGAACATATTTGATGTCCTATAGGAGAGGAATTTTGACACTTATTTTTTCAATTCTCCCAAAATTTCAACTTCTTTTGGGGTGTGTGGTTTAGGATGGATCAACCTTTTAGGATAGGGAGGTTTGTCAGATTGATGAGTGCTTTATTCCTTCTCTTCTTCAATATCATCTACTAGAGAAGGTGGGTGATAATTAGGAAGTACCTTCCTAGTTCTGAGGTTGATTTCTTGGATTTATACAACATATGTAGGATATGAGGTCCCTCCACTATAGACTTGTTGGGTCTGCTTATTGTTTGGGTTCAGATTATGTTGATTGGGAATTTTGGGGTTTCTTAGGTGGATGGTTTTGGAATAGTTGAGGTTTAGGAGGAGGAGGCATTAAGGAAGGTTATTGGGTTTCCTAAGGTCTCCATCCTTGTGATGGATTACCCATTGAGGAGGTTGGTGCTAGTATTGCTGTAAAGGAGGAATGGTAGGTTGAGGAGGTGTTGAAAGCACTGGATATTGCTAACATATATGGGATTTCCCTAATATAAGGTCCCAAATAGACCTCACACTATTTTTTGTAGGAGCCCCATTCGGAATATGACTTGTTTGTCATTTACTTAGAGATATGCCTTGGATTTAGCTGTCAACACAGGAGAGAAGTGAAAATGTCATTTTGAACGAGCAAGCAACTGTGACTTATGAATGTTCAATTGAAGATGTATCAAGGTTCTCTTACTTAGAAGGAGAAAATAAATTTATCCTCTAAGAGAGAAGTAATAGTAATACCCTAATGGAGACATGAAAAATAGAAAGGCTCGTCTAACATCAAGAAAAATATTTCAAAAGTATGTGATGATCACTATAAACATAACAACACATTTTCAACAAGCACTGAAGTCACCGAAATAGTTCAATTACTCCAGTACCAATGAAAGAAAAGATGAACCATAAACATTCAAATAATAGTCTTAGAAACATTGATAATCCATGTGTGAAAATGTGTTGGCGTAGAAGGTTTCAATATTAAGAAAAAGTCCCAAGATACATAAATACAATGAGCACCATTAGATCCAATAGTGGAGTGTTAGAGCCACTACTTTCTCCCTAAAAGAACTAACTTTGTCTCTCTAATTCATTGTGGGAGAAGCTAAGGTTAAAATTTATTTACATGAGAAATTAGGACCTATTTATAACTTGAGGAATGACCTTTCACATGCTCATGACTCTTGACTTTCCAACTTCTAGTGACCTTTGGATTGCTACAAACTTTGGGGTTCCAAATGACTTTTGGAATTACATATGACCTTTGTTATTACATGAATTTTAGACTTCCATGACTCTTTAGTTCATACATGACTCTTGGACTTCCCCTTATTTGTCTTTATAATGATTACACAATACATTATGACTTCCACATCATCATGTGATGAGAATGTGACATGTCACTATATTTGATGACTAGGACTGATAATGACTGATGACATGGACTTCTTCAGTGGTGACATGGCTTAAACATGTATCTTCATTCTTCATGAAGCTTCAATCATTGATTTCCTCACCCTCCAAAGGGTCTTTGATCTAATGGAGTCTTTGAAGTGCTTTGATCATCAAGATTCAAGTGCATTCTTCGTTATTTCCATGCCTCCTTGTTTTTTCTCTTTTCCCAATCTTCCTCATGCATGTTTTCCATGTTGTTCCTAGAATACCTAGATTTATAGTCACTCATGATAAGAAACCATTAGCCTAAAAATCTCCTATTCTTCCATTTTTTGTGCATATTTTATGTTCATGCCTTTTCAATGTGCTCAAAAGGGGTAAAAGGAACTTCTTGGCACATGGGCGCACTTTGAAAGGCTGAAGGGATGAGAAGAGGAATCTTTGAGGCTTCGACATGTGCTCATGCACTCAAGAGAGGCAGAAAATCAACGTAGGGTGCATGGAGCAGCATGAAGGATGAAGGGGAAGCCTTGAGGCCACCCTTGTGCATTGTGCACTCAAGGGAAATATGGAGGGAATAGGGTGCACTCTTGAAGGCTAACGGATGAAGGCTCTAGGTATTTGAGGTGCACTCATGAGCTCAAGAGCCCCAGGAGGGTACAGGGTTCACTCCTGAAGGCTGAAGGTTGATTCTTTGTGCCTTCTAAGTGCACTCACGTGCTCAAGGGGTCCAAGAGGGCACATGGCGCATTATGGAAGGTTGAAGGGTTGGTGTTATAGCATCATTTATCAGTTAGTTGTCTCACATTTGTTAACGATATACATCAATGACCAGTAATCAAACTATTTCTCACATGGTCGAATTCAGCTCATTTATTCCCATAGTGTAGAATATAACATGGCGGTCGGTGAAGACCTTGGGTTGCATCAACATTTTTTGGTTCACATGTCAATCCCTCTAGTTTGTTTCCAGTGACACCATCCACCTTATATGTTGCAATTCATCACAACAACATTTTATATGTTGACACCCGAGTTGGATATAGTACCATTATTCCACTTGTTGACTTGGTACTTTAAGGATCATTTATGTGACATCAATGATCAGATATCTCCTTCAGCATCATAGATCAGTTCTTTTATATGTGATATTGTGGCATGACCTTGATATGTACTTTTGTGTCTACTATCAGATGATCCACTCTACACTGGATATACGGACATGATTTACTATCTCTGAGCATGGGTATGCCCGCCAAATACATTAGCTTTCTTTATAATCTCTTCCACCAGTTTGGCAGGTTGGAATCTAGTGATCTCCTCCCAAGTCCTTGCATGATTCTTCTATACACTTAATACATTTCGGCCATCATGTACCCCTTATGACCTCATATATTAAGGGACATGTGTTATAACATCATTTATCACCCTTATCTACTTAATGCTCTGAGTCATGGCCTTGGGTAGCTCTTTCCCTTCAGACTTGGTCCATTTACTAAAATTCATTATTTTAAATTCCATACGCGACTCTACCCTCCAAAAAGTGTGTGCACACACGGGTCCAACTATACCCAACCTGCATATATAATTTGAAATATAAAAAATATAAAATCCCTATTTTCAGGTGTGGTTTATGGGTTACACAGAAGCCCACATATAGGAGCATGTGGCCTAACTATATCCGAAAAAAAAAAAAATAAATAAAAATAAAAATAAAAAAATAAATAAAAAATAAAAAAATAAATAAATAAATAAATAAAATAAAAATAAAATAAAATAAAATAAAATAAATAAATAAATAAATAAATAAATAAATAAAATAAATAAATAAATAAATAAATAAAATAAAATAAATAAATAAAATAAATAAATAAAAAATAAATAAATAAAATAAATAAATAAATAAATAAAAATAAAAATGTTTTGGGGTGATATAAATACACCTCATGGGAATACCTAAAGAAAGGAGAAAAGATAGGATATTGATATTATATCCAATTGGTCCCTGATCAAGTCTTATTTATCATGTGCCTCCATTTCTAGTTATAGGAAACCCTTGTTTCCTCAGAGAGACGTCCATCTCCTTTATGTGACATCTATGTGTATGCATTTGAAGGAGGATTGTTGAGGCTTGTGTTGGACGGATCTGGAGGAAGGTTTCACTTGGAGTCGTGGACGAATCAAGTTGTATTCTTCCAAATTCTTCGTAGTCATCAATAAATAATATTTGTCTTGTTCCTGATGTGATGATATTTATGCTTTAATTCATGTTATGATCTCATGTTTTATATCTATATCCTCATATGATACAACATTCATATCTTGAACATGCTTTGAACTACTGCTAGTATATATTCTCTTTTGGAATGAATTTTAGGTTTTGAAGCATTGGAGGAAGCAGAGGGTTTGCACCCTACAGGAACATCCTCAAACATAGGACCTACGCATAATATCTCTTCATCCCACTTTAGTAGTTTAAGAATTAGGAATGCTTGTTTGTTCCTTCTTATTGGTGTATGCCCTTCAATCTGTTGGGGTTCTTAAGCCAAACCCTAGGGTGTTCTATCCTGTAATAGTTGTTCTTAGGGCCTTTAGGGTGCACTCATCCTCTCAATGAGGGTGCACTTCTTCGATTCGAAGGAGTGTGCTTAAGGAAGACTTAGTCTCTTGAAGGGCACAGTTCAAACCAAGGAAGGAAAAAGAGGATTAAGGAGTGTGGTGTGCGCTCTTGGAATGGATAGGGTGCACTTTAGAACAAAAATGTTCTCCCCATCAAGGCTTCAAAGTGTGCTCATGTGCTCCTGGACTAAACGGGTTGAATTTTAACTGAATATTTGTCTAATTCTGAGATATAGGGCAAGGGGTGATCATGATGATTTTTAGACATAAAATCATGTGTGACACATACCAACTCATCAAGAAAACTTATAAAAACTTTAATAATGATAAATAAACATCAAAATGCCACCTTGTACAATTTCCGTAGGTACAACAAATGTAGTGTGTGCGACTCGACCCAAAAGTGTCATTTTACGACAATAAAGATGTTACAACCATGAAATGCACCAAAATATGTTATAATCAATGCAACAACATTGGAGAGCGTTCAAAGGAAATTGAAACACGCAGAATAACATGATATGAAATTTGATGATCAAAGCAACATTAGGTACGATGGTGATAGTAGCCTCCAAAATTCAAATGTAAAGAAATTTTGGAGGGTGTTATCGCAGTGACAACACTTGGTGACACACAAGGAGGACTTCAACTTCTCTCCCAAGGAATAATTTTTGGTTAATAGTCATACCTTTAGGAAGTATTGGTTTCCATGATTCCACCATTTTGACCTAATTTTATACATAACATCTCCACTTTTCTCTACTTGGTTCGACACATACAAAAGATACAACGTGTCACAATTATTTCAAACTGGGAAAGGGTAATCTGTGCAATGCGTTTATGATATTCAGAGTATGAATTTTCACCTCTAGTGTTTCTCTGCCACTACTAGGCCTAGATAGTGCCCTGAAAGAATAAATTTAGGAGCACAAATATTGTTTCGCTTCCAACGAGCTTGGAAAGCACCCCCAATGAATTTGCTTGCTTCACCTCCCTACACAGGAAGACTTCCTCTTATTTCGCTCTTTATTTATTCATTTAATAGGATTGTATATCAACACTTATTATTTTCAATGAGCGGGAGAGGGATCCTAAATTATTAAGAGTGGAGGAGGTTTCCCCTTCAGAGAAGTATTTTAGTGGTTTGTTCGCTTTAGATTTTCCCCTTATCCCTTCTCTACTAAATTGGACAAGTGTTAACACATAAGTAGATTTATACCAAGTTGAGAAATTTGGATACTAACATAGGTGTGGATCTAATAGGTTCCATCAAGGTTCTCCTATTGGGTGAATCGCATTTTCCATCTAGAATTAACTCAACCTATGGAATTTTCCCAAACACAGAAGGATAACAATAGAGAGCCAAGCATTTTGGTTGTCGCACTCCTCTTTCATTACACCACAAAGTATTTTGAGCCATGCATTTTTGCAAAAGGGTCTTATTTATGTACAATAGCCAATAGACAAGACATGACATGACACAACTATCATAACACATTAATGACTAACACAAATGAAAAGAAAGAGAAACAAATCAAATTGTACAAGAAGCATAGCTTGTAACTTCTATTAAAAGTAATGTTTTAAATATCGACCATTTATGGGAAGGGGGTAAATCCTTCCATATAATGATTTTAGCTTGAAATTATTGTGGCCAAGATTTTCATCAACAGTAAATGGTCCAATCCATAAAGGATGGAACTTTTCATGTTTCCCCTTTTCTTTGTGGGGTTTATCCCACTTCAATACTAGGTCACCTACAATAAATCTCTTTTCCCCTATAGACTGCCTATCAATCCAACACTTTACACACTTTTGATACATGGAAAAAATTTCTTTGGCCTTGACCATTTCTTCCTCGATTTTGAGTAAAGTGTCTATCCTAATCTAAACCAAAAGGAAAGTTCTACCTTGTGACTCTTAGGAGTGTTGCAAGGCTAGAAGATACAGGTTCATAGGTAAGATAGACTTTTTACTGTAAGTTAGAAAGTACGACTAGGTTATCAAGGAAGGCTTTAGAGCTACACGGTTTCCCCAAAGTCCATTGGTCAAAGCTTTATGCAAGTTCCTTTGTTTAGAGAAGATGGTTTTCTTGATTATGCAGATAAGTTTCCTATTCATTGATTCATCCAAACCATTTGCCCGTGGATAATAATTAGATGCATGTTTTAATACATTTCCATTTCCTAATGTGAATTCATAAAGTTTCAATGACGAAAACTAAGTCACATTATCCAATACAAGTGACGTAGGAATGCCAAACCTGGTTATAATATTTGTTACAAAAAATGGATGAATTCCTAGTCATTTACTTGTATAAGAGAAATTGCTTCTAACCACCGAGTGAAATAATATGTCATTGTAATAATAAAAAATATTGGTGTTTCTTTGAAAAATGGGGAAAAATATCTCCCATAATATCTAAGCCCCATTTTTGGAATGGTTCCTCAACTACGACTGGTAGCAGTGGGGCGATTAACCTCTAATCATGACTGACACATCTTTGACAAGCTTGACACTTGCGGACATAGGCATGAGCATACTTGAAAAGAGTGAGCCAATTATAGACAACCCTCAAAACTTTATGTGTTGTAGTGTCGCCCACATAGTAGCCACCTTTCGGTCCATCTTGTAAATAGTTAAGGACCTTCTATGTATCTTGTAGCTCAAGGCACCTCAGCAGAACACAATTATGGTGCTTCCAGAAAAGCACTCCATGAACTAATTGATAAGATAGATCCTTTAAATGAATTTCCCCCATTTCCTTCTTCACTAAGTATGATGGAAAGGTTCCATGCTCTAGAAATTTCCATAAATCTACATACCATGTCACTGTAGACGTGGACTGAGGAACATGCTCAATGTTGTACATTTCAATCTCTTGTTCCCATCGTAAAATATATTTCTTGGGGGCACCTCTTGCTTCCACTATTAGCTTACACAGGCCATGACCCTTTATGGTATGATCTATTTTGAATTCCATATCATATTCTTGTAGAAAGGTCATCCAGTTAGCCCTGTTCTCACACAACTTTTGTTGAACATATAATTTCTTACTGCTGGATGAGGTATGAATATGTGTGAGATTTTAATAGAGAGGGCATAAAATGTTTAACTTCCTTATATACAACATATGCTTTTTTTTCAATGGAAGGGTAATTTAATTCTAGCCCATGTAGGCTAGCACTCATAAAAGAGATGGACCACTCATTTCCTTCAATATCCTTCTGGATCAACATGACCGCTATTGATGAATTTGAAGAAAACATGTAGAGCAAGAAATATTTTCCCTAGTCTGGATTGAATAATGTTGATGTGTCAACAATAACCTACTTGATCTGAGCTAAAGCATCCTTTTCCCATCTATCCCATATGTATACTACCTCTTTCTTGTTCATCTCTTGTATGGGATTGACTATTTGAGCATAATCAGAGATTATTTTTCTCAAGAAATCAATTTTCCCTAAGAAAGAATGCATGGCTTTCTTATTCACTAGGAATGGGATATGTGTGGTGGCTTTGACCCTTTCAAGGTCAATCTTAATTCTTTTCTTTGTAATGATGTGCCCTAGTAGAATCTATTTAGACACATCAAAGATGCTCTTCTTAGGATTCAGGGAAATCCCATACTTCTGACACCCTCAAATATTTATTTTAGATGACATACGTGCTCTGATATTTTCTTGGAAAACATAGTAACATCATCCAAATAAACAATTACACTCTGACCTATAAGGCCATAAAAGGTGATTTCCATCTCTCTTTCGAAATTCACACTAACATTTATAAGACCAAATGACATCCTCTTGAAGGTAGTGTTCCCCATTTGTTTCGAAAGATCATATTTATTTTGTTTGGTTCTAATACTAGTACTTAATTATAACCATAGAAACCATCTAGTAGCTAAGACATTTCAAAGCGAGATATTGTTTGAAGGATATGTTCCATGGATGGCACTAGGTAGTTGTCTTTATCTAAAGCCTAGTTGAGATTTTGGAAATCAACACATACAAGTATTTCACCAGAATTATTTCTAACTAAGACCAAGTTGGAGACCCAAGTGGAATGTTTGACTTTGAAGATGATTTGAGCATCCAACATTTTTCTCAATTCCTTTTGGATAAGCGGTTCCAGTGATGGATGAAATTTTCGTAACTTTTGTTGGAAATGACTTACCCCTTATTTTATAGGAATGACTTGTTGGATAATATGATTGTCCTATGCCTTTAAATCATCATACATCCTTGAAAATACATCACAATACTATTTGAATAAGTGGATAAATGCTTGTCATTCCTATGGAGAACAACATGTTATGAGGTTTACATACTTTAGATCTTCTTGGGTCCTAAGATTGACTTGTTCAGCTAATAATTTTGATCTTTGACTCTTTGTGTTGATTGATCATCTAAATCGGCTATGGAAGTCATATAACTTCTCAAGAGGCACCACACCCTTATCCATAGTGCTTCCCTTCATTGTACTTGATGCATTCTGCAAAGGCCAATCGTTCTCATCCTCATCTATGGAAGCATCTTTGAGTGCCACAAAGTGTAATATTTTTTTTTCATAATTGAAAAAATATAAGTTAGTGACATTATCTCACACAAATTTTTTTATATACAATTTCAATAGAAAAATCACTTTTCAATGGCAACATCATAGTGGCTACATTTGCTAATGCATTTGCTACAACATTTCTGAGGATAGGAACAAAAATAATATTAAAATATTTAGAATGATTAATTAAACACCATAACTCCCACTAGTAGTTTTTAGGATGCGGTGAGACACAGTGGATAGTATCTCATATGCGACGAGTGACCACCAATGAGTCGCCGATTACCTCGATAATTTATACCTTCATATTTATGTCCTTTTTCTATCCAAGGGAAAGTGCTTCATGTTTGGTAGTATTATTAGTACACTCGAGCTCTAGACGGAATGAAATGATAAGCTTATTATTGCATGGATTTGTAAGCACATAACCAGCTCCAAAACCACCCTGTGTCTTTGAACCATCAAAATATAAAGTCCAACTATCATGAGCTACTAAGCCACTTCCTATACTACTATATTATGATTACTATCGTTATGTAAATCCATATTACATGTTTCATTTTGACTAAATAGAGAACAAGGAAGGAGCTCTACTTTTTGTATATGGTGGAACGACTGATCGTTGTGCCTGATAACACTCGAGATGAGTTTCAAGGAAAAAATTCCCAAAGAATAGATTAGGAAAATTAATAGGCTCGGTGTGGCTCTCAAGTGGTGTCACGGTATGTTTAATACATTTCTCACTTTCCACTCAAACTTGATTATTCCTTCCCTTATAGGGAAGCCACAAATATGACTAGTTTGTTGCAAAATACCCTTTCAATTTTTAAGACTAGTCTCTACCAAGAAGTACACCATAGGCTTCTGGTATGTTGACAATTACAATATTTATACATTGATGAAATCGATATTTAATAATGTAATAAGCATATTTTTGAGTTCACTAATAGCTTAGCCAACAGATATGTCCAGCTGAATAATTTATGCATAAGTTTTGTCCCATTTAGCATTTATTTTATTTGCAACATATAATGGCATTACAATAATAGATGCACCAGAGTTGAATAAAAAATTATGGGCATTATAATTAAAAAATTCAAAAGTTAATAAAAATGGAGGGTAGAGAGTGTTAGCTTCTAGTGTTACAACATTCATTATAGATTCATGGGGTTTGGAAGAGTTGTTGACACCATTTGAGAGGAAGAATGTTTATCACCTATTAAAGGTTGTGAAAAGGTTTGGAGAATAGGTTCATGCTAGCCTACAATATTTGTAATCTCATAGATAGAAATTTTGGCTCGCATCTTCTTCATATCTTCTACTATGTTATAGTCAATTGTTTCACCTATAGCAGGTAATGTTGAAGTGCTTGGAGGAGTAGCTTTATTGGACACTTTTAGAATGATGGAATTACTCTTACTATTGGAGGAAGTGTTCTTGGAGCTAGTTGCATCTTCATACTTACTTTGTTCATTCTGAGTAGGATTGACTGGTGGTGAAATCCTTCTTAGCAATTGTTATTTTATTTTTTGTTTGGTTAATTTCTATTTAGAGATGGGCCTTTACTCCTTAAACTATATCAACCAGTTTTCTTCTAGCGAGGGGCCTCATTTTGTGGTGGCACCTTAGCATTCTTCTTGCCAATGTCATAAATATAGTGATATGCATTCATTGCATGTCCAATACTTTTGTTTTCTTCAGCTGATGGAGGTTCTTTTGTCTATTCTGTCAACTCTGCCTGCTCATCTACTAATAGAGAATCCATGATGTTTGAAGCTAGGGTGTTCATGTTGTGGTTCCACTGAGGGCATGCCTTTTATGAATGATATTCCTGATGGAAAGAATAGTTATTATCCATGCTGATACTTTCTATATTCATCACAACATTCGAGCTCTATGTAGACTTCGCAGGTAGATTGTCATTGTTACTATTATTCCTTTGAAAGGGGATGAACTTGTGACGCTTTCTCCTAGTAGAAGTCTCGCTTGACCTTTTCTTTAGTTATGAAATTTCATTGGTGAGTGTCCTCACCAGCCTGCTCAAGCTTTGAATTTCTGGTGATTCCTTTTCTTTAGCCTTTGTAGAAGAAGCTTCTTACTCCTACTAGTTTCCTTGGAGTCTTTTGATTTGTCTTCATCCGTAATAACTCCAATCACACGCAATTCCTTTTCCATGGTAATCGCTTCCACAAATTTTAATGCTAATGTTTTCTTTCCTACTCTTTTATGAATTGGGAAATGTTGGTGGGAAAGGCAGTTTTGTAATAATTGATACTAATTAAATCGTGTGGTTTCATTCTCGGGGGAAACTTGTTCAATATGTGATTGAACTTTTGATTAAACTTTTTCACATTCTCTTTTCCCCCATCTTTATATTTTTGAGATCCTTCAGTAACATGGTGGGAGTCTTGTCATCAACAAATTTCTCAAGAAATAACTTCTTAAAATCCCTCCAAGTGTGAATTGAATTGACAGAAATAATATGGTACCATGTTGTTGCTCTACCTTCTAATGTATAAGGGAAACATATGCAAGCAACATCATAATACCTCACCTCGAACATATGTAGATGCAAGTAAAAATCACCACGGTGATATTCTTCCTTCATCTTCTTATCTGGATCATACTTTAATAGTATCTTTTTTGGATGTCTAGGAATCTTATAAAGATTTTCCGGAAGAGCAAGAGGCCCTTGGTTTGTCCAATCCAAATCTTGGTCAGCCATGTTCTTGTTTCTATGTTCCTCCTCCTTATTGGAATCTGAGGAGTCTTCTCATTCACCGTCTAATCCATCAAAGATGTCGTCAGAAAGAAAGATGTCATTAGAAAGAACAACATCATCGTCGTACCCGTCGTCAAGGGGTAGAAGGTGATCCTGATGCATTATATCATCTATGGATTCATCCAATTCATTAAAAGTGGAAAAGACCAAATATTCCACTGTATAAACTAGTATACGAGTACGAGTTGATTCTTTCTTCCTTGGAAAATGTGGGAGATCCTACGCTCTAGGAATTAATCTGATAGCCCTTAAAAACTGACAACATATAGGTTGAAGTGCCCATATTTGTTCATATGTAACTTTGCAAGTCAATTCTGGGCAAGACTGAGAATATACTCCTACTTCAAGGATAGGAGTTAGCATGGTGCTTGAAATATTTCTACCTTGTCCAAAACAAAAATGGTTGGGATGTGTGTAGTTATCAGCCATAAAAAACTAGTGGCCATCCTAGCGCCAAAATGTTGACAATGCTGGATACCACCAACATACATGGGGATCTCCCCAATAAAAGGTCCAACTAGACCTCACACAATTTAGTGTAGGATTCCCATTTGGAACATGACCCAACTACAGTTTACTTAAAGATATGCCTTGGCTTTAGCTGTCAACACAAGAGAGAAGTGCAAATGTCATTTTGAATGAGCAAGTGAATGTGCATTGTGAATGTTCTATTGCAGATGTATCAAGGTTATATTACTGCAAAGGAGAAAATAAAATGAGCCTCTAATAGAGAAGTAATAGTGCTACCGTAATGGAGAAACATGTGAAATAGAAAAGAAAACATGAACCATAAACATTCAAATAATAGTCTTAGAAACATTCACAATCCATGTGTGAAAATGTGTTGGCCTAGAAGGTTTTAATATTATTAAAAATTCCCAAGATACATAAATACAATGAACACCACTAGCTCCAATAGTGGAGCATTAGAGCCACTACTTGCTCCCTAAAAGTACTAACTCTATTTCTCTAATGACTTGTGGGAGAATCCAAGGTTAAAATTCATTTACATGAGAAATAAGTACCTATTTATAACATGAGGAATAAATTTTCACATCCTCGTGACTCTTGAATTTCCAAATTCTAGTGACCTTTGGACTTCTACAACCTTTGGGATTCCAAATGACCTTTGGAATTACATATGAGCTTTAGTATTTCTTGCCTTTTGGACTTACATGACTCTTTTGTTCATATATGACTCTTGGACTTCCACTTATTTATCTTTACAATTATTACATAATACATTATTACTTTTGCATCATCATGTGATGAGGACATGACATGTCACTATATTTGATGATTAGGACTAATAATTACTAATGATGTGGACTTCTTCAGTGGTGATATGGATGCCACGTGTATCTTCGTTCTTCGTGCAACTTCAATATTTGATGTCTTCACCCTCCAAATGGTATTTGATCTAATGGAGTCTTTGAAGTGCTCTTATCATCAATATCAAGTGTGTTCTTAGTTTTTTCCATGCCTCATTTGGCTTTTCACTTTTCCCAATCTCTCTTGTGCATGATTTCCAAATTGTTCCTGCAATACCTATATCTACAGTTACTCATGACAAGCAACCATCAACCTGAAAATCTCCTATTCTACCATGTTTTGTGCAAATGTTTTTGTCATTCCTTTTAGGTGCACTCAAAAGGGGTAAATGGAGATTATGGGTTCATGGGTGCACTTTCAAAGGCTAAAGGGATGAGAAGAGGAAGCTTCAAGGCTTCGACATGTTCTCATGCACTCAAGAGAGGGAGACAATCAAGGTAGGGCTCATGGTACAAATCCAAAGGATTAAGGGGAAGGTTTCAAGCTTCCCTTGTGTGTTGTGCACTCAAGGGAGAGATGCAGGGCACAGGGTGCACTCTTGAAGGCTAATGGATGAAGGCTTCAGGACTTCAGGGCATGCTCATGCACTCAACAGGCCAAGGGGGGGGAGGGAACAATCCTGAAGGCTAAAGGATGATGCTTCGTGTCTTCAAAATGCACTCATGTGCTCAAGGGATCCATGAGGTAACATGGTGCATTGTGGAAGAATGAAGGGTTTGGATTAAGGCCTTTAAGGTGCACTCATGTGATTAAGGAGGGAGCACTTCTTCGAGTTTAATGAGTGCACTCAAGGAATACCTAGTCTCTTGAAGGGCACAATTCGAAGCAAGGAAGGGGAAATAGGGTTAAGGAGTGTGATTTATTCTCTTGGAGGGAACATGGCACACTTATGAACAAAAAATGATTCCCCATCAAGGCTTCAAAATGCACTTATGCACTCTTAGCCTTAATGGGTTGCCTTTGAAATGAAGATTTTTCTAAGTCTAAGATATAGGGGAAGGGAAAATATGATGAGTTTTAGGCAAATATGATGAGTTTTAGACATAAAACCTCATGCGACATGTACCATCTCATCAAGAAGTCTTAGAAAAACTTGAACAATGATAAATAACCATAAACATTTAACTTTGTACACATTCCCCAAGTACAACAAATGAAGTGTGTGTGATTGTAACCCAAAAGTGTTGTTTTACAACAACAAAGATGTTACGACCATGAAATTAACGAAAATATATTCTAATCAATGCGATGACACTTTATACCATTCAAATACAATTAAAACACATATAATAAAATGATTCGACATTTTATGATAAAAGTGACAGTGTGTATGATGGTGATAGTAGGCTCCAAAATTCATATGCAATGTAATTTTGGAGGGTGTTGTAGCAGCGAAAACAAGAGGATAGGGCCAACGAGAAGGCATAGACCATGGTGATTTTTTTGGTGCTACCAAGACTAAAAAGGAGCATTATAACTTATATTTAAAGGAGGATAGTGTATTCCTTGTTGATATGGCCTAGGGACATTTGACCTCCTTTCCTTAACGAAGAAAAGTTGATCCATGCCTCCATCTGATCCTTAATACACTTCTTTTCAAAACTATAAGATATAGACACTTGTGAGTTGAATATTTTTCCTTGCACACAGAGAATATTTCTATTACATTCAATGGGAACTCATTCCTAGGGTGCATATTGGTGCATCTATGGAAAAATATTGTTGATGCCCTTTGTGCCTCCTCTTGATTTTTATTAATCTACATCATGTCCATTTGCAAGGAAAATTTATGTAAGATTTCTCTTTGAAAATCCTCCAACATACCTCATATTTGATTCTTAATGGCTAAATTAGAAGGTGAACGACTTACCAAACTTTGCCAAACTCTAGTTGGATATACCTCTTTTCCTCGCAACTCTAGAGTAATTTTTGAACATTGTTTTAATTTCCTCATAATTGAGTTGGTAAATATCTCCATTGGAAAGCATGTTGAGGGTATCCATCAACTCTTCTCTAAACCCTCAGAGTAAAACTAGCTTCATTGGTTTTGGATCAAGGGTGCAGGTAACAATATTGTAGCTCAGCTAAAATATTTCTTCAAATTCTTCTATTCATTTGGCTATGTTAAACCAGAAAATCCCGCTTGCGGACAAGAGCGATCTCCCAAGATCCTAAATGGAAACTAGAAACAATCATGACAAATGAACTGACTCTTTCCCTAAGTTGAACTTAATCGAATTACAAGTAGTCTAACCGATAGATAGACCTCTTATCTGTTTCATGAAAGGCCTGATGAAGATCCATCATTGTGAATTAATGTATCTCTTCAATGCTTAATAGAACCTGCAAATATAAACCATGAAAAGGATCAAAAGCACATGTGATATAGTAATTCAAACCACTTAGCCTAATGATCAAGGAAATTAGGGATTGAACTTGCCTTAATGAACATGATAACCAATTACAAACTATTCATCATTCATAAAAGACAAAAATCAATGGGAGAAAGTGCTCATTTGTATTAATCAGAAGATAAGAGGAGCCTTACAACCTTCGCCTTGATTCCATGAGTTCCCTACCAAATTCCTTCAATCTCCTCCTTAGATAACAATCTCTCCAATCTCAAACTAGCAACATAAGTTTGTATTCTATGAGTTCTGACTTCCTTCATCCCTCAACCCTCTAGTCCTTTTATAGATCAAAGAGGGGGAAGTTTCAGATCCCTAAGAAAAGGATGAACCTCCTTTAGTGATGGATTAGGTTACCATGAGAAAAGGGATGGAGATGCATCTTATGAGGGTTATAATTTGAATAGTCATCACCTGGAAGCTTTCAATTGGGAAATATTCGACCAACTAGGTTTCTAGAATGTACTTTCTATTTTTACTTTCTATAATTCACTTGTGTAGGTTTATAGTTACAGACAGAGTGCAGCTTTGTGCTATTCTCAGAGTCAATTTCAATGCATGCATGGGAAACACAAGAGAAATAGACACAAGTGGAACTTAACAAGGTGTGAGAGTTATTTGACCCAAATTTATCATGGACTTTAACACATGTTGAGTTACTCTAAGGGAGAGAGTTTCAACATGTTCACGAATGGTAATAATATCCATAAATAGATCAAGTGTCATGGAGACAAATTGGCGTGTAACAGATTTCCTCCTAAAGTGAAAAGTCTAAAAAACAAGTTTAAAATATTGAAGCTCTTTATCATTCCAAGGATCGAATCAAAGGCAATGGTCAGAATCCTACAAGGAACATTCAAGGGAATATAATGAAAAATATATATCGAAAATAATCTTTGAGGTGGGCATTCCCATACTCATAATAAAACAAACTCAATGAAAAATCATGGAAAAACTAAGATCATATAGATGGTAGACATAGCATGGACACAACTATTTGTCTACATAATCATGAATATAAAATCTCCTTACAACCTAGATTGATGAAACTAAATCCAGGGTCTTGATCTCCATCTCTCGATCAAAAGTATGATTCTAACCATGCTAGTGAATGTCTCGAAGTCGAACATGGCAGAAACCACTTGATTACCAGTCAATGATGTGAACCGGTAACAAAGACAAGAGAAACCACCAATAATGAGAATTGTTCTCAAGGTACTCCCGGTACAATATATGAAGTGTGAATATGTGATCTGAAGTCGAACACTTATAGAATCGTTCGATCAAAGGCCAATGATGAGAACCTGTCGTCAAAAGCGAAAAACCTGCCATTAAGGCATGCAGGCTTCAAGGTACTGAAGGTTTGTAAATCAACTTCCTAGATGATGAGCTGTAGTCGATAGGAAAGTGATCCATCATAGGAAAGCTTACAACATGAAACATGATATCATGTTTTGAAAATAATTGCAGGGACTGACTCAAGGATGGCCGATGTGAATGAAGGCAAATATTTTTCAAAAGGATATGAACTAAGGTTGAACTTCTCTTGAACACATAACGACACTTTAATAATTTAGTAGCATTTGACTCAATGATAATACCCAAAACCATGAATAATTTCAATGAGGTTTGATTAACTATAAGGAAAATGGATTTCCTAACCTGGACATGAATGTA
Organism: Pinus taeda; assembly: GCA_000404065.3. NCBI lineage: Eukaryota > Viridiplantae > Streptophyta > Pinopsida > Pinales > Pinaceae > Pinus > Pinus taeda. The sequence goes on along the minus strand of APFE031735344.1, from coordinate 31,023 downwards.
ATGGAGTTTCGTGTTCAAGAGCGACATGATACCTCTTAACTGATGATGTAAAATGGACACCTTCCCTAATTTTCCCCCACCATTACTGGCAAGTACCTCTTTATTTTTTACAAGCTTGTGAAGGATAACGTATGCTTGGACTATAAGCTCATCCTTCATATGAGTCCATCGAAGTATTTTTAACGAACCCTAAGAAGGAATGGTTCAGTCTTGTTATGCTTAATGAGTCCTATACTGTTTAATTTTAACGAGTCCAGTAAAGGTATAACTCGATGTCATTTTCTTTTAGGAGATTTGAAAAAGACCCAAAAAGAAAAACCATTAAGCTCTTTAACCGTAAAATTTTAACGAGCCCAGAGAAAGTAAAGATCGACATTTTTCAATTTTAGAGAGTTAAAATAAAAACATAAGTAGACTCCATCAAGTTCTTTTTCGTTAGTTTAGTCTCTCAGTTCCAAAAAAGGATAAAATAATACAAGAGAGAACTCTATTGACCATGTTCGATCAACGTATACCATTTTCATAAATATTCCTAACACAATCTGTAAAAGGGGTAAACTTATACTGAGTGGACGGTTGTTCATTTACTTTTATGAGTTCGAACAAGCAAGTACTCGGCAATCGTTCTAGTTTTGAAAAAGTCTGAAAAGGGCTTAAAAGAAGACTTCATGATTTTTCTCTATTTATATTTTTTTTAAGAGAATAAAAAGTGATAAAAGTCTGCTGAAATGTCAAAAAATGATTTATCTTGACTCCGTAAATGATCCCGCACATTCAAACTCAATAACTCGTCATAACTGTTCAAACAAATGTTTTCCCTCTTAAAAAAAATCAAAATATAAAAATTAATATTTTAAAGCTCCAAAAACTTATAAAAGTGAGAAAAAGTAATTTATTTTTACCACTTTCATTTTCACCAGTTCAGAGCAGAGAGAGGGATTTTTACCATAAAACTTCCAGGATTGATTTTGAGCCAACTAGTGTACGAAATCACACATTGTTTCCCCCAGGTAGAAGATATTTCCCTAACTTAGATTTCCATCTGTTTATTTTTTCATTTTAAGCTTGAATTTGGTTTTTTGGGACAAATTTTTGTCAAAAAATGTGCCCTCAACCCTACGCAGGTTTTTCTCAATCAGGCCCACGCAAGACGATACAATTTTTCGTACAGAAATTCTCGCCTTGCGTAGAATTCTGCTAGAAATTTCCATGAAGTTCTGCCCTTTCCATAAAAGGGCGAACATGCAGGTGATGTGGGCTATTTTTAAAACAAACTTGGGGCATAAAAAAACATGAAATGGTTTTTAAGAAAGACTCTAACTTCTTTAAAATGGTCATTTTAGGTCATTTTTCTTGCTCAAAAATGGAATGGAGGGAGAGAGAGCACGAAGCCAATGATGTGGCTGCTTTGGCCAATCTAGACACTTTGCAAGCTCTCAGGAATTGCAACCTCCTGAAATATTGGCTAATCCCTCAAATGAAAGCCCAAGTAGATCTGATGACATGGTTGTTGAGGACCTGGAATGTCCAGGAACAGTGTTTCGTGATTGTTGATTATCGCCTCACCATTGATGTCAATGACATCTATTTCCTGATTGGGTTATCTTATCGGGGAGCCAATATTTTACTTTTTGGATCCAAAGTAGGGGGAGACACTACAAATGGATACTTGTGGTGCTTTCATAAGGGTGCACCGCCAAAATATGGATGGATTTACATTCATTCCATCGAACTTGTACCCTTGAGGATCATTGCTTTCACTGTTAGAAACTGTGTGGCAGTGTTTCCCTCCATCTAGCCACCCGGGCATAAATGCAAAAGGTTGTGGAATGCTAGGAGTCCATAGTCTACAACTGGTGTGAGGAAGTAGTGGTAATATGAAGGGGCAACTGACTAGGTGCAATTGAAAAATTTTGGTTATGGTTCCATTCTAGTTGATTTTTCCCTAGAAAGGGTTCCTATTCTTTAGCCATAGTAGATTCACACAGACGAGGGAGGTTCAGGGGATCCATGCTTGATGAGATTGGTTTCATTGATGGCATGCCATGACAGTGACATTCTTGTAGTGAGGTATACGACAGAATGTTTTGACTGGCTAAGTGAGAAGATTGTTCTGATCGAGCACTTCCCATACGTCGGGATATATTATAGAGGTGACCTTGATATCCCACTTCTAGCTGGGGCTCAATTGGGTAATCTAGGTAAGATTTTCTCATTTCTGGCATATTTTCAAAGTTTTTTAATTTTTAAGTTTTTTTGCTTCAGAGGCTAATTGTCTGAAATGTATGTGCAGATGTGGGTCCACCCCGATCAGCCAAGATGAGATGGTATGATAGACAAGACGAGCATCCTATAGTTGTTGCGGCAGTGAACCCAGAGGCGGATGACATCCTAGTAGAGTTGGAGCACAACCTTGAGAGGTTGACTGCCAAAATCCCAGAGACTGGAGTTGATGACATTCCATGCACCTATCAACACATAGAGGTATTTCACCAGAATTATTTCTAACTAGGACCAAGTTGGAGACCCAAGTGGAATGTTTGAGTTTGAAGATGATCTGAGCATACAACAATTTTTTCAATTCCTTTCGGATAAGCGGTTCCAGTGATGGATGAAATTTTCGTAACTTTTGTTGGAAATGACTTACCCCTTATTTTATAGGAATGACTTGTTGGATAATGTGATTGTCCTATGTCTTTAAATCATCATATCTCCAGGAAAATACATCACAATACTATTTGAATAAGTGGATAAATGCTTGTCATTCCTATGGAGAGAAACATGTTATGAGGTTTACATACTTTAGATCTTCTTGGGTCCTAAGATTGACTTGTTCAGCTAATACTTTTGATCTTTGACTCTTTGTGTTGATTGATTGTCTAAATCCGTTATGGAAGTCATATAACTTCTCGAGAGACACCACGCCCTTATGCATAGTGCTTCCTTTCATTGTACTCGATGCATCCTACAAAGCCCAATCATTCTCATCCTCATCTATGGAAGCATCTTTGAATGCCACAAAGCGTAATATTTTTTTGTCATAATTGAAAAAATATAATTTAGTGACATTGTCTCACACAATTTTTTTATATACAATTTGAATAGAAAAATCACTTTTCAATGGTGGCATCATACTGGCTACATTTTCTAATGCATTTTCTACAACATTTTTTAGTATAGGAACAAAAATAATATTAAAATATTTAGAATCTCGTATGCGACAAGTGACCACCAATGAGTCATTGATTACCTTGATAATTTATACCTTCATATTGATGTCCTTTTTATATCCAAGGACTAGTGTTTCATATTTGGTAGTATTATTAGTACACTCGAACTCTAGATGGCATGAAAGGATAAGCTTATTATTGCATGGATTTCTCAGCACACAACCAGCTCTATAACAACCCTGTGTCTTTGAACCATCAAAATATAAAGTCCAACTATAACAAGCTACTAAGCCACTTCCTATACTACTATTATTACGATTACTATCATTATGTGCATCCATATTACATGTTTCATTTTGACTAAATAGAGAACAAGGAAGCAACTCTAGTTTTTGTGTCTGGTGGAACGGGTGATCATTTTGCCTGATAACACCCAAGATGAGTTTCAAGGAAAAAATTCCCAAAGAATAGATTAGAAAAATTAATAGGCTTGATGTGGCTCTCAAGTGGTGTCACGGTATGTTTAATATATTTCTCAGTTTCCACTCAAACCTGATTATTCCTTCCCTTATAGGGAAGCCACAAATCTAACCAGTTTGTTGCAAAGTACCCTTTCAATTTTTAAGACCAGTCTCTGCTAAGAAGTACACCATAGGTTTCTGGTATGTTGAAAATTACACTATTTATACATTGATGAACTTGATCTTTAATAACGCAATAAGCACATTTTTTAGTTCACCAATAGCTTAGCCAAGAGATCTATCTAGCTGAATAATTTATGCATCAGTTTTGTCCCATTTAGCATTTATTTTATTTGCAATAGATAATGGCATTACATTAATAGATGCACCAGAGTTGAATAAAAAATTATGGGCATTATAATTATAAAATTCAAAAGTTAATAAAAATGGAGGGTAGAGAGTGTTAGCTTCTAGTGTTACAACATTCACTATAGATTCAAGGGGTCTGGAAGAGTTGCTAACACCATTTGTGAGGAACTCTTCCTGACACCATTTGTGAGGAAGAATGTTTGTCACCTGTCAAAGGTTGTGAAAAGTTCTGGACAATAGTTCACGCTGGCCTACAATCTTTGCAATCTCATAGATAGAAATTTTGGCTCGCATCTTCTTCATATCTTCTACTATGTTATAGTCAATTGTTTCACCTATAGCAGGCAATGTTGAAGTGCTTGGAGCAGTATCTTTTTTGGACACTTTCAGAATGATGGAATTATTCTTACTATTGGAGGAAGTGTTCTTGGAGCTAGTTCGATCTCCATACTTACTTTGTGCCTTTTGAGTAGGATTGACTTGTGGTGAAATCCTTCTTAGCAATTGCTATTTTATTTTTTGTTTGGTTAATTTTTGTTTAGATATGGGCCTTTACTCCTTAAACTATATCAACCAGTTTTCTTCTAGGGAGGGGCCTCATTTTGTGGTGGAACTTTAGAATTCTTCTTGCCAATGTCATAAATATAGTGATATGAATTCGTTGCATGTCCAATACTTTTGTTTTCTTCAGCCGATGGAAGTTCCTTTGTTTATTATGTCAACTCCACCTGCTCATCTGCTAATAGAGAATCCATGATGTTTGAAGCTAGGGTGTTCATGTTGTGGTTCCACTGAGGGCACGCCTTTTATGAATGATATTCTTGATGAAAAGAATAGTAATTATCCATGCCGATACTTTTTATATTCATCACAACATTCAAGCTCTATGTAGACTTCGTAGGTTGATTGTCATTGTTACTATTATTCCTTTGAAAAGGGATGAACTTGGGAGGCTTTCTCTTAGTAGAAGTCTCGCTTGACCTTTTCTTTAGTTATGAAATTTCATTGGTGAGTTTCCTCACCAGCTTGGTCAAGATTTGAATGTCTGGTGATTCCTTTTATTTAGCCTTTGTAGAAGAAGGTTGTGACTTCCTACTAGTTTCCTTGGAGTCTTTTGATTCATCATCATCTGTAATAACTCCAATCACATGCAAGTCCTTTTCCATGGTGATCGCTTCCACAAATTTTAATGCTAATGTTTTCTTTCCTACTCTTTTGTGAATGGGAAATGTTGGTAGGAAAGGCAATTCTATAATAATTGATAGTAATTAAATCATGGGGTTTTGTTCTTGGGGGAAACTTGTTCAATATGTGATTGAACTTTTGATTCAACTTTTTCACTTTCTCTTTTCCCCCCATATTTATATTTATGAGATCCTTAAGTAACATGGTGTGAGTCTTGTCATCAACAAATTTCTCGAGAAATATCTTCTTAAAATCCCTCCATGTGTGGATCGAATTGAAGAAAATAATATGGTACCATGTTGCTGCTCTACCTTCTAATGTAGAAGGGAAACGTATGCAAGCAACATCACCATACCTCACCTCGAACATATGTAGATGCAAGTAAAATTCATCACGGTGATATTCTTCCTTCATCTTCTTATCTTGATCATATCTTGATAGTATCTTTTTTAGATGTCTAGGAATCTTATAAAGATTGTCCGGAAGAGCAAGAGGCCCTTGGTCCATCCAATCCAAATCTTGGTCAGCCATGTTCTTGTTTCTGTGTTCCTCCTCCTTATCAGAATCTGAGGAGTCTTCTCCTTCACCGTCTAATCCATCAAAGATGTCGTCAGAAAGAACAGCGTCATCCTCGTACCCGTCATCAAGAGGTGGAAGGTGATCCTGATGTATTATATCATCTATGGATTCATCCAACTCATTAAAAGTGGCAAAGAACAAATATTCCACTATAGAAACTAGTATACGGGTACAAGTTGATTCTTTCTTCCTTGGAAAATGTGGGAGATCCTACACTCTAGGAATTAATCTGATAGCCTTTAAAAACCAACAAGTTATACATTGAAGTGCCCATATTTTTCATATGTAACTTCCCAATTCAATTTTGGTCAAGGCTGAGAATATCCTCCTACTTCAGCGATAGGAGTCAGCATGGTGCTTGAAATATTTCTACCGTGTCCCAAAAAAAAATGGTTGGGATGTGTGTAGTTATCAGCCATAAAAAACTAGTAGCCCTCCTAGCGCCAGAATGTTGATGACGTTGGATACCACCAACATCCATGGGGATCTCCCCAATATAAGGTCCCAACTAGACCTCACACAATTTCGTGTAGGAGTCCCATTCAGAATATGACCTGACTATAGTTTACTTAAAGATATGCCTTGGCTTTATCTGTCAGCACAAGAGAGAAGTGCAAATGTCATCTTGAATGAG